>DWCF01005388.1:0-14342 GCA_018230265.1 Delias oraia
ATCGCTCGACGAACCGACAACCGATGGGGAAGAAAGGTTCTCGAGTGGCGACCGCGTACCGGAAAACGTAGAGTGGGACGTCCCGCCACACGATGGAAAGACGATCTCACGAAGGTCGCGGGCAACCGCTGAATCCAGATCGCTCAATATCGTAATAAATCTTTAGGGGAGGCCTATGTCCAGCAGTGGACTTGATGGGCTGATATTGATGATGATATGAAGACATATGTATATGTCTTCATATTTGTATTATATGTAGGTATACTATTTTTTTGATCTATCGTTTATTTTAAATAATCTTTAATTATATACTACATATGTATATTATAAATTACAATTCGTAATTTTTATACAATATTTTAGTATAGGTATATAAGGTTTTATTACCTTTCTTCAAAGTAGGTAGGTGGGAATTTTACTTTTATTGAGAAAACAAAAAAGGAAACAAAATAAAATTGTGTTAATTTTATAGTATACCGGGCAACGGAGCCGGCGGGTCTCTTCAATTATTTCTTGTTTTAATTTAAATTTCACGTTGGTATTCTGTAAGAACATCGTAACACTTCGGACGAGCGGGTATATCAGCATGGCTCTCTCACGGGTAAAAGTTGAAAGTTAATTTTTCTTTAATCGTGCACATTTCTAAAGTGTTTACAATTAGAATACCGGCCATTTTATACACAAAATCTCTAAAAGGTTTTAGTAAATATGAAACATGAAACGCTTATTGTTACGATGGCGTCAAAACCCTCTTTTGGCGCCATTAGCAGAGATACTAAACTCCTTGATATTTCCATAGACAATATCAATCGACAATCGGCAAACAATGGAGACTGCAGATTTTAAGTGAACAACGCTTTACATACAACCGCAAACAGTATTAAAGTGGCCTTTTGGCACAGTTTTTCTATGTGGGTCAGTTGGCAGGTCACTTGGTATGGAATTTAACCGTTATCTTGCCCGAATTGTCGTTACATCGACAGGGACTTTCGGAAATCCTTACTGTTCATACTTTTGCTCTGTGTCAAGAGCAATATGCAATTCCACGAATGTGTTACAAACGGAAACGATTACACACGTACGTTTTATTTTTACACTTTAACATGGGAACTCAATATTGGCCTATATTCATTTGTTTATGAATTTTAATAAAATTAACTAATTATTCAATTAAAGCAGGTTTGACATTGTATTACATTTCTCTGTATTTGGTGTTTGTTTATGGGCTGGGCTGGCTATAGAGAGCCACATAATGTATACTTGTCTGTGACTGGACTGCAGCATCCTGAACAGAAATTGCTCGAAATACCACAACCTCAGAAAGTATTATAAGCAATTTATGTCGCATTTTATTTATTTGATTAGAAAATAAGTCATATTACCAATTATAATATTGTAGGTAAATCAATTTGTATTGAATTGTAAGGATGATTAAGTTACGTAAATATTTGTTATTCAGATTGTTTTGCCTTAAAAAAATATAGTTAAAATACTGTATTATGAAACAATATAATAAACATTATTTATACACACAACGATGGAAAATGCTAATGTAATAAATACATATGTATAAACATTAGGGGAATTTAATTAAGTATTTTTTATAGATTTTGTGTTGCCTTATAAAAAATTCTAATCATTGTAATATTTGAAATTTAACCAACCATTTAAAATCTTACTTATAATATAATTTAATATTTATTTTTACATTTTTAAAGACAAGGGGTGGAAAAATTATACAATATAATATATATGTAAAATGTGTGTGAAATCCGATGATTGTCACACGTAACCAGCTCTAAGAAATGTATAGAGAAAGTAGTTTAGTATTCCATCTTGGAATATCCTTCAAGGTTACCCATTCACTCTCTATAGATTAACTTTATCTCCTTACGACTTATGAATGACTTAATGATGAATATGATAAACGATTCGATGGGTAGCAGCATCTCCGCATTTTTAACTTTAAAATTAATCAAATTTCAAAGTTAAGGAAAAAAATCAAAGTTTCAAGTTTACGGTTGATGCAATTTTCTTACTACAATGTAAAAATCTTGCTAAAATTTCGTTCAATATAATATTTTTTTTAGAATTTATTGTCAAAGATCAGTCAAAGATGTTTTTGTTAATGAATTGTTGAATATTAAATAATTAAATACTATGTTCATCATCATCTGCCAATCAAGTGCACTGCTGGACATAGGCCTCCCCCAAAGACGCCCGCCTATTATGAACTTGAGCGATCTGGGTCCAGCGGTTGCCCGTGACCTTCATGAGATCGTCTTTCTATAAATACTAAGTTACTGGTTCTAAATTTCATTAAAAATAATTTAAAAATACACTATATTTTCTTTAATTGAGCGCCATTTCCCCTCCTATCCTATATCCTATGCGAAAGTGCATTCATTGGTGTCGTCACTGAATAAAATCTTTATTAACTGCTTAAGTCAAATTTTCTAAGTGTTCCGTCTCGTTTTTACAATAAGAAACATCAGCGATAAAGTTATAGAATATTTAAGACATTATATTTTTATTTAATTTGAGACAAACGTGCAGGAGTCTCACCTAGGGCAAGTGGTCCTCCGCCCATGGACACCTCCAGCCCTTGCAGAGCCGAGGGTGCGTCGCCGGCCGTTAAGGAATGTGTACGTTCTTTTCTTGAAGGTCTCCCAAGTCAAATATAATATATAAAGATCGTTATAGTCAAATATCATCCCCAAGTTAATATTAATTTTTATTATAGGTAAGAGAGTAAACAACTAACATTCGATTCCGTTCATCAGTTATAAGGTGATTGAGTAACTATTAACTAAATTAACAAATAAACTTTCACATTTGTAATGTCACTTGTTTCACAGTATAGGTACATGTGAATAAAAAAACACACGAGATTGGGATAACATTGGAAAGTAAAAATATTTTTGTAATATTCTAATTTATTACGCCACAAGGTGGTAATTAAGAAAAGAAATTATCAATAAGGATGCGTCTTTTGTTGATGGAGTTAGGTTTCTCACCAGACGTGCTTGTGAGATAATTAAAAGTGGTATATCTATCAACCGTGAGAGAGCCATGCTGACGCACTAACGGGCCGGCTCGTCCGAAGTGATACCACAGACAGAGATTTCGCAGAGTGAGGATATCGGAGGCATTTAAAAAGTGCCACCTATGTGACGTAAAAGGGCAACACAACCAATGCGCGGATTGTGGCTCGGGTGTCCATAGGCGGCGGTGTTCTCTTACCATATAGGAGGTCTCCTTTATGGCTATTATATGGATAAATTAATTTTTATTTTTAAATAAATTCGTCACACGGAACTTAGATCTACGCGTAAAATACTTTCACATTTTTTAGCAGTTTGATATCTGAAATAATATGATTTTACTTTTAACTTTTCATATTTCAGCGATTTTATTTTTTCCCATATATTGATTCGATATGATTATTTAATAAAACCCATCAAAACGTCAATTGTCATATATTAAATTGTGTAGATAGAGTGTCTTTATAAAAAGCTTCGTCAATTACCCACGATCACCCTCAAACGTTGTAGTGCCGCGATTGCGTTACTGGCCCTTTAGTAACAGGTACGCTCTTTGAAGATCCCTAAGTCGTATTGGGTGTGGAAATACCTCTACAGGTAGCTAATTTCACAAAGTGGTGGCGGTAGATTTTAAGACCGCTTAATTTAATAACTCATATTATTTCGTATAGTAAAAATTCTAAGTTAATTGAAGTTATGTCATCGAACGCACGGGCGTTAGTATCTGGGTCAGTGGCACAGAAAATTTCGCAATGCTCAGCAATCTTTTTATACCGGAAAAGCAATCTATGGATTTCTCAAGATGGCAAAACGGTCAATGTATTTCCGCTAAGGAAGCACTTTCACGACATATATTACTCGTTACGACATACAAATTTTACATTTCATAAATATTATATTTAAATCTATTTATACTCGCCGAAATCTATACATATCATTTTCGTAGACATTAAAAATTGGCTCACCTGAATAAATCCTCCTTTGAAACCAATACAACTGTCACTCTAACACTGGCACTCACAATTAGAAAAAATCACTATTGTCAAACGAAAAGCACGCGCACTGCCATGGCGGACTGCAGACTATCTTGAGCCGCCAAAATACGAGGCCAAAATGAGTTGCATAACATTTATTACAGCGTATTACATAAAAATCGCCGTTGGGGTCTCTGTATATTATTATTATTATGCAAAGATTGATCTCAATTTTTTTCTAGGTTACGAGTATGGCGCGAATTTTACACCGAACGGTCAGCGCGAGACGAAAGTTCCTAACATTGTGCTGAATACCTATTATTTGTGACAATCGCTAGTGTCTCCCACTTTTGGGTGGGGTTATTGTTGAAATTTAATACTATATACTTAATACATACTCGAAATTTATAGGTGACATTTTGTTACTGAATTTTTTTCGTTCTAGATTTCTCATTAAGTCATTCACAGGCTTTATCGAATCAATTTAAGACTCGGGAGCCTTCAAAAAAGCGCGTACCTATGCCTTAACAGCAGACAACGCATCTGCGGTCTTCCACGGGCGAAGGAGCGCTTATCCTAGGTGAGCAACTTGCTCGATTGTCAGTTTTCGTAAAAAAATTAAAACTACAGCTACTATAAAATCGTTTCAAAAAAGTTCACCACATAAAAAGTTATATAATAATTTATAATACAGGTGTAGAAAACATAAAAAAAACAATTTGACCGATTAAAACTGATTATAATACATTTTAAAACAATTGTTAAAACGAATATTGTAATGTTACGTGATGTATGTCTATTAAATAGGTCTAGTATGAATGAAGTGTACGAAAGTTTATTATGTCGTATCACTTACCTATCGGCTAACATCATCTCCTTTCGTTTTTCTGAAAGAAAAAGTAAAATTAATTGAACAGAGTATAAATAATAGCAAACCACCGCTAATTTTGGTACTTACGAATTTGGTAAATATGATATTGCCGACAAATAAACGAGTTCTCATACCATGACGTTACATTAGAAAACTGTCTGTTTTTAAAACCCGTGATCACAAGCAAAACCACAGGCGGAAACTAGAGGTAGGCCGATAGATTTTTAGCCACTCAAGATGCCCTAATTTAAGTGTTTTCTCTGCAATACGGCTACGCATGCGCCATTTGACTTGAAATATTTACAAACCGCTGCTTGTGTAGCGTGGACATATATTCATGACCGTTTTACTCAATGTATTTATCCTTTTATATCATTAGTTGTCAATTTTATATATTGTTCATTTTCAATTATGCTATAACTTTGTTTTCTCCAGTTTAAAATCTTATATCACGATTTCGATATAATAAAATAATTAATACACAATTAATATATAAATTTCTTGCTTATTTTTTGTTTAATTTTATGATATATTCTACCTGAACTCGTATACCACACTTCACTAGTTTTAGCCATGTTACTTTAACTAGATTTCCAGCGATTGGATTTTTATAAAATTATATTGGTAAAATTTATTAATTTCAAACAAAATTACAACCATTGTATAATTATATAAAAATTCGTAGTAAAATGTCTACAGTAATATATATTAACCAGTAAAGATGTATTTTGAAATTATAATGAATGGTTGCAAACGTTTTAACAATTATTAACGTACCTGCACTTTGAATTTAGTACGATCCATGGAAATAGATAAGCAATATACTACTTAATAAACATCTAAAATATATAACACTTTCTGTTTATGTAAAATAATAATTTCATATATCTACTTTAGACGGTAGAGTAAAATTAATTAGCGTTTCCGTTAGTGCGAAAAAATTTCAATAACAAATTACAATAACAAATGACAATAGCGCTAGATTATGTCATTACATATGACTTTGATTGCCTGTTAATAAAATGTATCCACAGACTACTAAATAGTATATTATATATATATTTATGTTTGAAGAATTTTTATTATTATTTACTATAAGAATTAGATATAATAATGAATGTTATTAAAATTTATTTTTTAAATATTAATTACATTTTTGTATTATATAATATTAAAAATCAACAATACAGGTTAAAAATTTTGATGTCACTGACGGACGTAAATTTTCTCTTAATTGTCAAAATTTACGTTCATATTTTTAATGCAGTACCTAACCAAATATTTATTGATTTTCAGTTTGTTTTTAGTGATCGTAGTGTTTTAATGATTATATGATCAAGAAATAAGATTTATTAATTTTACGGTAACTGTGTAATATAGCCCTTCAAATTAGAATTAGGATTTATAAAAAGTTTCAAAACTTTTTGTTTATTATAAGTAATAAAATTAAATTATTTTCAGACACATTACGATTAATCAAATCATTCATTCAGTGTTGTAGACTTCTGAACTAGTTAATCAATCAACATGCTTCAAAGACAATATTATACTGAGCATGATGTACGAAAACGCCAAATAGATACATTGAAAATCTTTAATGATAATGTGACAGAAATTAAAGAGAATGCAGAGTATAAAGTGGAGTTTACTGCAAATTCGCGGAATATGGTATTAAATATAGTCCTTGGGCCTGAATTTCCTAATGAAAATCCAGTTATATTTGTTAATCCTGTTTTTAACCATCCCTGGTTGGGAGAAAATTCAAATCAAGTTGTGGGTGCCCCGGGCATTATGAATTATACTGTACACTCAGATTTAGGTGAGGCATCCATTTACCAAACCTTATATATATTATTTAGCCATAAGAAATCTTCATTTGTTTTGTGTTTTATTATAATTTATTTTATTATATTATTAATAATATATATTACTTAGCCCCATATATCTTCTTTAGTTTTCTGTTTTATTATATTAAAAATGTTTAAAATTATAAGAGAGAACTGTTTTATAGGTAGAGTGGTACAAGCAATAATAAGAGAATTCCAAAGATCAGTTCCAACTTTGCCAAGGGAAGATAAGTCAACAGACACAAGTCCACAATCACATATAAGTGCAAAATCGTTAATGTTTCCTGAATTAAGTGAATTAAATATTGAAGAGTTACAGGAGATATTAGAAAATACAGATATGCAGGTATTTAAAATTCATATAATGATTTACATATAAAGAATTTTAATATATTAAAATTAATAAGTAAAGGAATAGTGGTCCAATCTTACAAATTTGCCAACACTGTTTTGTTTTTAATAAAAGTTATACAGCTGCTTAGTAAAACACATAAATCATATTTATAAATTTTAAAGATGTTTGCCATATTTGTTAGTTTTATGATTATTTTTATAAAGGAAACTGACTCCATTTGAGCAAATAAATAATATGAAAATAGAAAAGATTTAAAAAACAAAAAAAAGATTTTCATATATTTCTTTTAATGACTTAATTAGTATGAAAACTTTATTTTCTATTCTCACTCATGAAAGCTATGCATACCACTATCTTAATAAAAACATTTTTCAGGATAAGTTATTAGAAAATAATCCACAGTTAGCAGAGCTTGATTTGGAAACAGAAGAATTAATGACCAGCATTGAGGGAATTGCACAGGACAACCTCACTAAGCAGGCAATGCTGGATGAAATGAAGTCCAAGGTTTGTTCCCTATCTGAAACTCTTTCAAAATGTTATGAAGACTAATATTTATACTGACTGAGACTGATTAGATGCAAACCTATGCATAATAGGTCTTTTAAAATAAATAATAGTGCTTTTAAACAACTTTTAACTTGTAAAAGACTTGTCCCCATCTTGTATTCTTTTGTATAGTGACTATACTTTAGTCAAATGAACCTACAAATATAAATAATTATAAATTTTAAATCGTAAAAATGATCTGTCTGTCATTTCAGTCTGGTGAAAATATCCTGGCGAACAGTGTATCATGAATGAGTTGCACCTTAGTGTTACTTGTTCACGCTAAACTACTGAACAGATATTAATGTAACTTTGCAATAATATACATGAATAACACATGGTTTATAATGATATTGTGTAAATTAGCTAAAATATAATAAAAATGTAATTTAAGTCAGACGCAGTCGGTGGTGTTTCTGCATTGCAACATCTGCCAAGTCCACTAATATAAAATAAAGGTAAAAATATTTTTACAGGTATTGGATGGTATATTAACAATTGTCCAAATGAAGATGAGCTATGAGGAGCTGAACAAACGGTACCACGAGCTTTGCGATGGTTACTCACCGCATCGGATAAGAGATTGTTTGAAGGACGCAGCCATTAGGGCGGACGAAGACGCCGAAGCAATAGCCGAACAGTTTCTATTAGGTAATATTTACTTTATATTATCTACTATATGGAAGTCCAAGGGGTACACCTATGTCCAGCAGTGGACGTCTTACGGCCGAAATGATGATGATCTGCTATTTGACCCGGCAGTCTTCGTTACCTAGTACGCAACCTAGCAGGTGTAATTAAGATATCATATACACCCGATCCAATACAGTATAATTGATCTCTATTTGAGAGCCTCGTACCTTAATGGTTTTATAAATGTATCAAGAAGCGAAAGGTATCGGGTTCGAATCCCGGCCCGGACAATTTTAATTTAATTTATAGTTTATTCGGAATTGAAAGGCTTGACATTGGCTGGGCCAGTGTCTTAATACTGTCGCACCTGTGGGAGAGCCATGCTGACGCACTAATTGGGCCGGCTCCTCCGAAGTGATACCACGTCCTCACAGAATACTCAGCGTGAAACGGTATCTGTACTGTGTTTCGCAGAGTGAGTGAGAATGTCAAAGGCCCTTAAAAATAACGTTTAAATGGCGTAAAAAGTCGTCATAACAACCAATGCACGGTTTGTGGCGTGATTGTCCATGTGTGGTGTTCTCTTACCATATAGAAGACCTGCTCCGTTTCCGCTACACTATAACAAAATATTACATATGCCGGACATTGAAACATTTACTGTATGCTTGAGTGCTTACACTTTCAGGAAATGTGGCTGTGGAGACCTTTGTCATGAAGTTTGCTGAGAAACGCGCTTTGGGGCAGGCAAGGCGCGCTCGCGAGGAACGGCTGGCACACCAACTAACTCAGTTAGATAGAGCTACCACATAAAACTAAATTTATAACACACACCAATATAATAACCGAAGAGTAATAAACATTCATGGAAGGGCTATGCTGAAGCATATGCTGACGGCCGGCTCGTCCGTAGTGATACCAAGAGCTCACAATACCAGCGTGAAATAGTACTTATACTGTTTCACTTGTTGGTGGTGACATACAGTTGTAAAAGCCGACAACACAAACGAAGCGTGGATTGAGTCTTCGTCTATGAACGGTGGTCGTCTTATCTATTGGAGAAGCGTTTCCTGTTAATAAAATAACACAACTAGTAAGATATATCAAGTGTCACATTTATTTAATAAAAGTCGAAGACACATCTGAAATAAATTAATACAGATTGGGAGGCCTTAACGCAACCCAACAGTATATTTAAATCAAGCTAGTAATAGAAATAGATTTGTGAATGTATAAAAGTCGAAAATTAATAAAAATATAATTCATCATCATCATTTCAGCCGTAAGACGTCCACTACTGGACATAGGCATCTCCTTTGGACTTCCATGCATACCTGTCGGAGGCGACCTGCATCCAGCGTCTTCCGGCGACCTTTATAAGGTCGTCTGTCCACCTTGTGGGTGAAACACCCACGCTGCGCTTGCCGCTCCGTGGTGTCCACTCTAACACTTTTCGGCCCCATCGGCCATCCGCTCTACGTGCGATGTGGCCTGACAATTTCCACTTTAGCTTGCTAACTCGGCGGGCTATGTTGGTAACTTTAGTTCGTTTCATTTCTGATTCGATCATGTACCGAAACTCCGATCATAGCCCTATCCATAGCTCGCTGAGAGACCCTGAGCTCTGAGATGAGGCCGATGGTAAAAATATAATTAAGTCCGTTTATATCTACATGGTTGTCTCTATATGCCAAACAAAAAGCATATTTTTATAGCATACATTGATTTCTATGAGTACCAATTGTTTATGTTGAAATAATCATCTATGCTCTATTTTTACTGTGACAATACCTAAAAAATCCATCGACACAGTAAATTTTTATAATTACAAACATATAATAATTTATAATCTGTAGATGTCAACGGACCCTTAAGTATTTAGCCTATTTTTATATTAACAATTAATGTAAAATTGTTATTAATAAAAACCATTTTACTGTTGTTTCAGCTAATGTTTATGAAATTTAGATTTTCCACTATAACACATTCCATTTTATATATTGTAATAAAATTATATTATAATGTTTTATTTATTTTATAGTGATTATGATTGAAATTAAATAAATGTCCTAACCTGAAAAATTACTTTTTAATAGCATCTCCTTACCACTTTATTAAATGCTTCAATTATATGCCATATAATGCCTTACGTAGCTAATGCATAAGTTTTTCATCAGACCTAGACGCAAGACCAAACCTGACCATGCAAGGACAAGACTAAGCCTGCAAAACTTAGAACCGTTTCACGTAGTACGTAGGTATAACACTTCGGGATACTTATAGGGTACACTTGGGACTATCAGACGCAAAAAATCTATATTAAAACTGGACCTATGCGCATTACGACCAATACCATAAACATATATAGCGAATGAAAATACCCATTAAAAAACAGAGTTCATTCATAGTTTAATTCAAACCGATAAACACATACCCTTTATATTGTAGTCGGATAAATCCTTTTCCTGAGCATTTCTTGAGTTATAAGTAGTGTTACTATTAAACTATTAAAAGGTATAAAAATAATCAAAATAACGACCTAGAAAGAAGGATATTTTTGAGTGTGTGTTAAAATGATTATTTTTGATGTTTAAAAATTAGTGCGAGGCCAGGGTGAGCTACTATCAAAAAATTCTAGTGACGTGAAACTAGATAGTGATAAAAATTTATTGCCACCCTTACAAAAGACCCCAGTGCACATGCGGGTATAATGATACAAATATTACAATAAAACAATAGAACCTGCAAAAACTTGAAAAACCATGGCAACAAAGACCAAACATGTTTATTAATTCATGTTTTTTTTCCGATCACCTTAATAATTTGATATGAGTGAATTTGTTCTAATCCGAGTAGTTATAGTTTGAGTTATAGACCTAGAAGGCAAATTTGATGAGGTTTTCGAAATATTTTAATGCATCCCTAACTGCGTTGAGTAAATTTTGCCGACATATAAAGATTGAAATAAAAATGAAAAACTGAACACTTTATTCAGGCTTAAGGAAACTTCTAATATGTTTCCACAAAAAGGAATCACAAATCTTATTATTATTTCTTATTAAATCTTTAGTTTAGACATTTATAAATCTGGTTTGTCTTTACTATGGCTATGCTAATTCAAGCTCAAAATGTTCTTATTCTGATAGGTTTTTTTAAGATCTGAAGCAAACTTAAATAAATAGCAAAATTCTAATAGGTAATTGCAAGACTCTTGCTGCAAGACCAAGGCTCGGAGTGCAAGACGCAAAACAAAGACCAAGACTTGGTTAAGTCTTGGTTAAGACTTGGTTAAGTCTTGGTCTTGCATTTGGGAAACACTACGGGCAACGCAACCGCGCCCTAGCAAGGGGTTGGGTGGAGAACCCTCTTGTCCTAGTTGAGCTCGTCCTCGTTTGACTTCTGATTTCACACAAAAAAGGAAGATTTTTAACTGTTCTTTAAATATCTATCTAGAATCTACTATAATTTTTAAAAATCGGTTTACAGTAAGAGATCACCGACCACTAATAACCGCGATCAGGTTGTGTTATCAGCTTTAAAAACCGCTCATGCGATATAGTATATCTGTTTTTATATCCATGGTATTGAGGCCCAATAAGTGCAAGTCAACATGACTCTCATATTATACTCGTAGACCATTGTACTTTGATTAGACAACAAGAATAAAATTTCCATAATGAATTTATAAACAGCGAATAAAATTTAGAAATTTAATTATAAATTCTAATCAATCAGGGACCAAAGTTGATAATTCAACAATTGATTTATTAATTCAACAGGGACAAAAGGGATAATTGAATCAATGTTGTTATTTTTCATTGAAAGTAGGTGTAAATGTAAATTTAACGGTGAACTTTTCTTTCATTAGAATATTTACTACTGTTTCAAGCGTTCGTATATCCGGTGAGTAATTTCTGATTGGGTCTGAGTATTGATTAATATATATATTATTTAATATTTGTTTTTTTTTATAAAAACGGAAGGCTCACCTAAAATACCACCGCCCATGGACACCCATATCTCGGAATGAAGCGCGCGTGGGGACTTTGGCGACAATACTGTTTACTGGAAGTTTACTGGAAGTTTATCTAAATATTACATGACCCCAACAATCGTCGTTATGCCTTATAAATTACTTTAACCCTAATTTTGCTATTAAGACGAGGACTTGGTGGTAGAAGAATGAACAATTTGGATTGCATGTATTTTTCTATGCTGTAGCATAAAAATTAGTATGAACAAAGTTGAATATATTTGGAAGGTAGGTAACCTGCTCCGTTGGCCGCTATATCATAAAAAATGTTGGACTCTTTATTTCAGCGAAAATGACATTCCTGGAAGACCGGGATTTGACAAATGTGCCAAGCATCAAGGAGTATTTTATCGGGAAAACTATTTTCATAACTGGCGGTTCGGGTGAGTTCTTCATTTTTGTCCTCTGTGACTAGCAATCGTAACTTTGCCAGCGTCAGAATTATTTATTAAAATAATATATTTAAATAACGACAGATAATCGAACAAGAATATTAAACAAAATCCTAAGACCGGTACAACTTATAACTATGAATCAATGTTAACGAAAGACTAACATATTGAGAGAACAGATTATTTAATATAAGTATGAATATGTAACAAAGATTATTAAATTTTTAATTGAATAATTTAATAGAATTCATATGTAAAAAATTAAAAAAAAACTATTAATAGGAATAGTAGGATGAGGAATTTTAGGGGGAGGTAAGCTCAGGGGACGTGACACCTTCAGAATGAATATTTTTGTTATATCAATTCACCTCACACATATACAAAAAACTTATCTCATTAAACTTAAGCAATGCCTTCAAATACCTTTATTAATTTACTGTGTACTAATATTATGAAATAAGTCTAAAAAACTTTTTGAAAAACTCTTTCATCGTTGTAAATCTACATTATCTCTGGTGAACTTAGACTATATGATATTTGAAGTTATGAATCCTTTTATGTAAGCCATTTATGTAACCCAAGGTAACGTACCCGTGGCCTTGCAAGGACTAAGGGGTGTCCATAGTAGGAGGATTGCTTACCCTAGATGAGCATATTGGTCCTTTGCCACATTTTGATGAAAAATTCATCACGTCATCTGTAAATACTTTTGACTATATAGTATAAATAAAGAATCCTACAAAAAGTTTCACGACAGTAAACTGTCTTTGAAAACGGCGTAAAATTATAAGTCATCATTTTTTTGTCGTCAAAAGTTGTTGTAAATAAATCATTGATTGTTTTGCCGGCTGTTTACGCCACTTAGCGGTATTTTTAATGGCGTCCGATATCCACACTCATTCAGCAAAAAAACAGTACAAGTACCGTTTCACATTGAGTATTCTGTGATCTCGTGGCATCAGTTTGGACGAGCCGCCCCAATTGGTGTGTCCGCATAAACTTCAGCATCGCTCTCCCACGGGTTGTAAATCAAAATTTTAACTGTAGACAAATATAATGAAAAAACTTCATATGTCGTTATTTCATAGTAACTGAACGGTCAATGTCCTTTATATTTTCCGTTGTAGCTAATTTTTTACGTGTGTTCTGGAAGACGTAAATGTGGATCATATACTGTTCAACTGTCTAAAAATTCGTCGCTCCTTGTATGATTTCCTACCGCCTGACATTATTCGTCTTAATTCCTCAAAATGTATTATTTCTCTTGTTTTGTCCCTTAATTAATTTCAATTTTTGTAATTTTTAACATATCAATAAAGTTAAGTTGTAAATGAAACAGTATAGATATGTCTATTCATTATTTTTGAATTATTTTTAATCATAAATTATCTGTTATAATTATGTTACTTATTCATACTTCAAGTGAATTCTCTCTCTATGTTTCTCTTTGGTTTAAATGAACATCGAACTTTATTGATCGATTTTCTCGTTATTTATGTAAATACAGAAGCCAAATATTTGTATAATATCTAATAATAAATAAAAAATAACTTTTTGCTTACTATTGAAATATTTCCAACAGGCTTCATGGGAAAAGTGCTTGTAGAAAAATTACTGTACTCGTGCTCTGATCTTGCCAAGATT
>DWCF01005389.1:0-14338 GCA_018230265.1 Delias oraia
AGGCTCCGTTAGTTACATACAAAGGCGATATAAGAAAACATTAATCATGATTTAGCACGCGTGTTTGAACATTTAAACATACTCAATTAATAAGAACAAATTGAAATCAATAGCAATCCACTTACAAAGCAAACATTATGTAAATTATAGTACGTCTAACATTCAATTATCGATATTGTTAATTATATAAAACTGTTATGTAATTTAGAAATAAATAATATATTTATTAGTCTCTTAACTTATTTAGGCACTTATTCACTCATAGATTGACTGTTACCACTGAAACGACTAAATTACAACGGAAATTGAACTACGACTTCTGACTGTGCTAATGTGAACCACTAAGCTGTATCTACATACAGCTACAGTACCTACGTATTGCACTGTGCTATTATATGTTGATAGTACCTAAACAAAAAATAGTTCTTAATCTGTTATGCATGGAGGTACTATAAAAGTAATTGCCTAAGTTATTGATTTTTTGCGATAATTTGTATTCGTTATAATTATAACAATTGTCAAGGCCGGCAACGCACCCGCGGCTCTACATCGGCTTGGACATGCTTCTTGGCTTTCATAGTTTAGGCTTCTAATCTTTTGCCATCGTTTTTATATAAAAAAATTATACTTTTCAATATAAAAATTTAAAAAGTTGTAATTAATATGTATTCTATGATTATATTAATAAAAAAACTTTAATGCGCCTTGTTCCACGTTCACTTATAATTCTATAAAAAAAACACAACTTTTGGGTTTGTTATCACAAACTTATCATAATATTTTGATGCGCATAATCTCCAACGTTAACTAAACTAGTTTAAAATTTAAATCATTAAATACGTGAAGCTTACAATTAAAAGCTTTAAGCTCGTGAGATAAGCGCTGTTGGCATATCATTTAATATTATCACGCCGTATAAGTATGTACCGTCACACGGAGCTAAAACCAAATTATTCTTCACACTTTGCGATTGTATCTAAACACTTTTCAAAATTGAGTAAAAATGTATGTTCTATTATAATTAAGTATACCTCATCAAATATAATGGATTTTTAGATGTAACAGGAGATACAGGGTCATTTAAAGGTCTTATATATTAGAACTAAATCTGTAGGTATCTGTAGGTGTCTGTAGTAGCTGATTTAATAAAAAGTTTAGTTTTGTTTGAATTTTATGAAAAACAATGAAATTTCACGAGTGGGAGAGCCATGCTGAAGCATTTACTAACGTACTAATTGGGACAGCTCGTCCAAAATGAAACCACGGGAACACAGTTGTAAACGGTACTTCAACTATGTTTCGCTGAGTGAGAGGATATCGGAGGACCTTAATTAAAAAATGATGCTTAAGCGGCGTACAAATTCGGTAACATAACGAATATGCGTAGTTAAAGTGTTTTTTTATATAGTATAGCGGACAACGGAGCAGGTGGGTCTCCTATATGGTAAGAGAACACCGCTGCCCATGGACAACCGCGCCATAGTCCGCGCATTAGTTGTATTGACGGCCTTTACATCATTTAATAATTTTAAGGGTATCCGATATCCTCGCTCACTCAATGAAACACAGTACAAGTACCGTTTAACGTTGAGTATTCCTTGAACCCGTGGTATCACTTCGGACAAGCCGAGCCAATTAGTTCGTCCGCATAGTTGGGTCTTGTGTCTTGAGAATCCTTATTTCCTATAATTTCGCTTAACACCTCAATCAATCTCTACTAAATCGGTCAGACGTAACTTTGTTTATGATGTTATGCAGGTCGGTTAAAAATAACTGAAATATTCGTCAGGCGGCGATTTCAAAAGAACGATAAATTTAATCCCTCGTGTCTCATTATGTTCGGACTAATGCTTATCAAAAAGTCACTAATGAACGAAAATATTTACTGAACAAAAAATTACGAGTAGGTACGTTTTATACATACATCAGATAAAAAGTAATTATGAATTATCCAATACCTTACATATAAACTTTATTAATATGGGAAACTTTTAAGGGACTATATGTGGGACAACAAATACAGGTTTTTAAGAGTGTGACATTTTGTTTTTCATGAAAACAGGAAGGCAAACGAGCAAGAGACTCACATTCGTAGTCCTTGCAGAGTCGCAGGTGCGATGCCGGCTTTTAAGGGATATGTACGCTTTTTTCTTGAAGGTCCCCTAGTCTTATTGGTTTGGAAATACCTCCGCTGGCAGCTGATTCCTCAGAGAGGTGTGCGCGGCACAATTTGCGCTAAAAAGGCTCAGTTCTGGAACAATAAATATTAAAGTTAAACTTTGTATTTTGCCTCGATATTCGATGATAAATATCAGCTGTATCCAAACAACTCCTCAGAACATTCCCCATGATCACGGCGTTAGAATTGATGATGGGAATCTCTCTATATTATTATATATCGGTTAATGTGGCAGGCTTCTTGATGGTAAAAATTCATAGCCCATGGACGCTTAAGCGGTATACCTTATTGCGCCGGTGACCGTACTCATTCAGTGTCTCAATGTATTTCTTACTGATATTCTATAGGCCTGTGGTATCACGTTTATGGAGCTGGCTCATCTAATACTGCATCATGGCTGTCTAATATTTTACTTTTTTATTGTACAGCAGACAACGGAGCAGGTGGGTCTGGTATATGATAAGAGAATAGCTCCACCCATGGACAACCGCGCCTTAGTCAGCACATTGGTTATGTTGGAAACTTTTTAACGCCACTCAAGCAGCATATTTAAGGGCCTCCGATAGCCTCACTCACTCAGCGAAACACACTACAAGTACCGTTTCATTTTGAGCAATCTGTGAGCCCGTGGTTTCACTTCGGACTAGCCGGCCCATTTAGTGCGTCCGCATATGCTTGAGCATGGCTCGGAATAAAACATTTGAACAATTGAACTTGATTTATCAGAATTTTTTAACCATTACCTGTTTCTATGGAATGAATCAAGAAACTGAACAAGCTCCACAAGTTTTAAAACCCAAAACATGTTTTTAAGATCATTCGATCGATTTCTAATTAGTTAATTTGTCCCACTACAAATTATGTAGAGTAATTTATGGCTTTAAAATACACGATAAAATACGTAATTTTTTAATAGCAAGGCCAAATTAAAGTAAAATTCAAGGACTTTTCCGAAAAGGATAAACATGATAGTTTATTCGGTCTTTAGAAGGGCATGACACTGACTGGGGGAGTGACTTAACAATTTCCACACGTGGGAGAGCCACGCATAAGATGACGCACTAATTGCCTTATCTGAAGTGATACAAGGGGCTCACAGAATACTAGCGAGGAACAGTACTGTTATTGCTTTCGCTAAGTGAGTGTGACTTTTGGAAGCCATGAAACCGCTCACGCGGCAACACAACCACAGCGTGGATTGTGGAGCGGAAGACCATGGGCGGCGGTGAACTCAAAAAATATAATTATTTTGTTTTAAAGGCTTTTTCGATGTAAGTACCTATTTTTATAATACTCTTAACATAAACATATCTTCGTAGGTGGCGTTTATTGATCTGTGCGAAATAATCTCTAAATTTGTTAGTTTTTATCGCTTATGTCAAATAGATTTTTCATGGATCATAAATTATAGATTACTTGTGATATTCGACGACATTTAATATTTAAATGATGCTTATTGAAAAATGGCTAAGTGAAAAACAAGTTGGATTAAATTGAAATTAATTGCTACCAGTTTAAAATTCAGAAGCAAAAAACACTTCTCAATTAATCTCCAATCGGTTTGGCATGCAATGTGTTATTTTTTCTCATTTTAATGAAACACATACTTCAATTAAAACTAATATTTAGTTCTTATAAGTTATATAACCTAATAAATACCGAATAATTTACATTATAACTTAATTGTACTTAGTTTCTCATTGTCTGTTTTTCTTTTGTCTAAAAATATACGTAATTTTCACTTAAACCCTCATTACAAAGCTTGTTTTAATGTAAACAATGTCTTATTTATCATATTACTGTTTCGATCACGTTCTACGGTATAGCGAGCAAGATAGCAGGCGGGTCTTCACTGTGGTAAGAGATCACCACTGTCCGTGGAGGGCCGCACAAAAATCCGAGCTTTGGTTGCGTTACTGGTTATGTTGCCCAAATGCAAGACTTAGCTTATTCTTGGTCTTGCGTCAATACACCTGGTATTGGTCTTGGTCTTGGTATTGCGCTCCCAGTCTTGGTCTTGGTATTGCAACCAGAGTCTTTCAAGTCTTGAAATTACCTATTAGACTATTGATATTTATTAAAGTCTATTTCAGATCTCAGAAAAACCTATCAGAATAGGAACATTTTAAAGCCATAGTAAAGACCAACCAGATTTATAAAATATGTCTCTAGATTTAATGAGAAATTCCAAAAATTACTACCAAAAAAAAAATAACTGCATGACGCATACGCATTATATATAAAGGTATAGTTATAGCAGTTTATAAATGCAAAGTATGAGCGTTAATGCACTAATTAGTGTCCAGTTGGTATTTATTATTATCATACTTTTAGGTCTAGACTTTTACGGTCATAGTATACTCGTTTTTATGAAAATTGTGACAAAAAAGCAAAAGTCGGGTAAGCTATCCCTGCCCATGGACACCCTAATTCCTTGCAGTCGTGAGTTCTTTGTCGGCTTTTAATGAATATGTACGCGCTTTCTTGAAAGTAACCAAGAATTAGTTTGGAATTACAGTACTGGCAGCTGATCCTACAGAGTGGTAGCGTTGCGTGCCACCCTTAAATAATTCTCAGTTTTGATATACGTTGATCGTTAACACTTTTTTTACATACCTGTATGTCACTCAAATTGTATATGGACAAGTGCACAAATGTTTTAAGAACGTAAAAAGTTGTTTTAGTTCAATACAGTGAAATTAGTCTACACTATACAGATATGTTATAGGCTACTTCGTATTCCCTCAGTGTGGGCTAAAGTAATTTGCAAATGTTAGGGGAGCCTGTAGGTAATCAAGTGTTGTAATGCATTAACGACATTCGGAACCGTCAGCTGTCGAGTCTGCAGTATGTTAAATAAAATACCGTTTAATCGGATTAAAGCAATTATGTATGTCTTTTACTGGTATTATATAATCTCATTTAAGGTATGAACATATGTGATCCATAGCAATAATGACACCTTTATTATATTTATTATATATATTTTATATTAATTAAGAGGTCAGGTAAGACTATCTGATTGATTTATAATAGATACTATTGCCTCATACTGCTTTTACTTTAAAGAAGTCAACTTAGATAGAAAGTTATGGTACCGTTTGAGCGATATAAAATACCGGCAACACAAAAAAAAGCTTGGATCTGTTGGCCCGCTATATACTAAAAAAATAATGGGTTTTATAAAGTTGGCTGTAGAAAAAATTTAACATCTCCAAAGATGGTAAGAGAAGTCGTGAAAATGGCGAATGGGGTAGTATGTAATGGTTCTTATAAGTTTACACACAAATGATGCCAATTAGATAGTGGATTTGTAAAATACACTTAAAATTTACAATTAATGCGTATTTAGTATGACCCTATAATGAATGAAGCCTTCTTTTTATATATATGTTATAAACCATCCACCCGTGGGAGAGCCATGCTGACGCATATGCTGACGCACTAATTGAGCCCGCTCGTCCGAAGTGATATCTCGGGCTCACAGAATACTCAGCGTGAAATGGTTCTTGTACTGTGTTACGCAGAGTGAGTGAGGATATCGGAGGTCCTTAAAAATGCCGCTTAAGTGGCGTTAAAAACCAGAAATATAACCAACGCGCGTATTATGGCGCGGTTGTCCATGAGCGGCGGTGTCTCTTACCATATAGGAGACCCACCTGCTCCGTTGTCCGCTATACTATAAAAAAACTGACATCGAGCTCCCCACAAGCCTATTATATGGTTCTGAATGCTGAAGATATTCAGAGATCATAATGTGAATCGACGCGACGCTCACGTACAAATTCTTTTAACAAAACGAAATAATTCGCGGGAACAAACTAACGAAGGCTGTTAGCATAACAATATTCCTGTGTCGGTTACGTTAGCACAGTTTATTTTAAATAGTATTTACTTTTAATGTCCTATTTTTAATTATTTAGTTGACAACAGAGCAAACGTGTAAAAAAGATCACGTGTAATCTTGGTTATGTTTTTATGTCGGTGGCAAACGAGCAGGAGGCTCACCTAGGGCAAGCGTTTCTCCGTCCATGGATACCCCCAGACCTTGCAGAGCCACAGGTGCATTGCCGACTTTTAAGGAAAGTGTACGGTATAACTTTACTGATATCCTTACTCAATCAGTAAATTACGTATTATTTCACGCTAGTTTTCTCTGAGCCCGTGGTATCACACCGAATGTTTCGGCCCAAATGATACTCACCTATGAGTACTTGGGAGACTGAATTAAATATTGGAGACATTTAGAATTTCATATTAGCCATCAAGCCAGTTCGTTGTATTTATTTGATTTTAAATATAATTTATAAATACATTTATAGGAACTTCTATTGTATATGAATGGTGTTATGATTTAATTTCTTATAATTTCATAATAAGAAATTCATACAATATATTAAAATTTTCCTTTAATTGATTTTTTGAAGCTTTACATATAATGAACATTACACGCCACTGTTTAAAGTCGACTGTGCCCAGTACACCGGATTGTTCTTATAAGTACGTGTGTTTTATGTAAATAGCCTTTTCCTGCCGCGGGGCGTATGCAGATATTAAAAACCTTTGTTGGAGTCTGGACAATCCTTTACTATGTCATACGTGCGAGATGAATCTCATGATTAGAAGACGAATGTTTTCCATGGGTTATACAAGAAGATGTTTCAAATTAATCTCTTGGACCTAACATGAATAAGACCTGGGGAATTGATTCTCATTTCCAAAAATATAGCTAACTCTATAAAGTTATTACGAATTCGGCCTACTAACATTAGTACGTGTAGGATACGGTTATCGTTTTAATTAATTACTATCTAGTAACAGACGTCATGTTTGCTTCACCACCTACCAGGTCTGACTTGCTGTAAAAGGCTATATTGATATATATTAAATTTACAATAATACTTAATCATTTTTTTCCTCTCATAAAGGAATTAGTTATACTTCAATTAATATCATCAAAATCAGCCTATTAAGTCCACTGCTAGACATAGACACCCCCCAAAGATTATGCTATTACGATCTTGAGCGATCTGGATCCAGCGGTTACCCGTGACTTTCATGAGATCATCTTTCCATCGCGTGGCGGGATGTCCGATTAACTTCTACGGCCAACTTCAATTAATATGCTAGCAAATATCTCAAAACATGTCGAAACCTTTAAAAGTTCTGGAGTATCTATATTTGAAACCTGTATTAATAAATTTTCACTTTTCTAAGCTCCCTCCACCCAACCGCGAATCTTTGGGATCAACAAAAAGTGATATTTTAGTGACTATCTATGGTATCTAAGGAACTCATTATGGCAATTGGCAATTGGAACTCATAATGGCATTACTATAAATTGAAAAGTAAGGAATAAACAGTCATAAACTTCGCGATCTGCGTTTTAGTTGTGTTGCCGGTTTTTATGTTGCGAAAGCGTTACAACTTAGTTGACCTTCGTTAACCGCACTTATTTAGCAAAACACAGAACTAATACTCTTTCATTAGATATTAGTGTCCGGCCTAAGATCGGTGACACATCATTGAGTATCTCAGACGGATCTCTCATCCGCGACAGCACAGACCGAGGCACGTTCTTCGCAGGAAACGCTCTCGCGATAGTCGTGGCAACAATTAATTCCCAACGTCATCTCAATATCATCTCAACATGCGGTATACAGTAAAGGCTATGACCAATAGCGAAAAGCCGGTAAAAACCACAGTTCAATAGCATAAGCTTCAGCATGGTTAAAACAAATAACAAATTACTTGATCACAATGCCATGTAAATAATTTAAGCAAATAAACTAAGTTAGCCATCACTTAATACAAATAAAACGATTAGAATCAAGTATTCGGCCAGTAACTCATGTGAAGTGAAAGATTTAAGCGCAATTCGAGCAGTGCTAATTTTAAGCAAAGGCGAAAACAAACGTGCCTCAATCGGACCACCGTGCTTGCAGCACGCAATCTTGTTACACACGGCCCAACTATAAAAGGGAATTATACCGGATTCTATTCCGAATAATATGGAGTTATTTATTTATAGATACATATGCCTATAACAATTGTTAGTTATTAAATTGTATGTTCACGTGTGTAAATGTAATTTAACTTTCAATATAATAATTTAAAAGTGTTAGAGTGGAAACCACGGACGGTTTCCACTCTAGGACTACTAACGTAGTCTACTTCCGAAGGACGTAAAAATCCACGTAATAATAGTTTTTTCCAAGATGTGTATTTTTGTTCGATCATTTTCCTTAACCAACAGCTTGTTAGTGGACGGACAATTGTCTTAAATTTGTCTTACCCCTGGGAGAGCCAGGGTGATGCAAAAATAAGGCCAGCTCGTCCGTAGTGAGACCATAGGCTCACAGAGTACCAGCGTGAATTTTATACAATGTTTCGTTAAGTTAAATTATACCGCCTAAGCAGCATTAAATGTCGGTATTACAACTGATCTCTTGCCATAGTGTTGACCGCCTGCTGATACACAAAAAGCACCTACTTTGTCGATAATAATTCAATTGTTTTAGAATTATGGCCGAAAAAGTAGCACGCGGGTGCGATTTTTGTAGAACTGATGTAATTTTTTACCGTTCTTTTAATATTTTGAAAATCAACATTTTGAAAAAAAAAAAACAAATTGCAAATGATTCCTGTCATATGATATCTCATTTACTAAAATTAGCCAACTAATCTCGTATGTAAGTAGTAGAAGGTCATAAAAAACCTTTCCGGTTCGGTTTATTTTCATGTGAATTGTAAAGTTAAATCCATCGAAAGTAAACGAAGACTGTTGTGCGGACGGTACACTCAAATTAACGTCAATACTTATCTTCAATTCAAATCAACCAACATTGTAAAGATAATGAAGCTTCATAAATTCGGGTGCTTTTTGATAGCACCGCTTTTTATACATTGTAAATGTACCCTCGCGATAATATTATATAATCAAAGTCAATTTTGGAGACATAATTTTAAAGTTGTCTGTTAAAATTAAAATAGCAACATATATTGCTCTGTAAAGTCAACATCATTTATAATAGTTTCATGTTATTTTATTTAAATCTAATATTTTATTACCCTATATTTCTTTGACGTCCATCACATGACAAAGACCTACCGTGCATAGACAATATTATAAAAAGTATAAAAATAAGAGTAACACATTCAATTATAAATCTTCATTTTGTTCTGTAATAGGACATATCAAATACAATTTTTTATGCTATAGCGGACTACGGAGCAGGTGGTTTAAACACCGCCACCTATGGACATCCGCGCTACAGTCCGCGCATTGTGTTGCCGGCTTTTTACACGCCGCAATGCATAGATATCGCTACAAGTACGAGATAAATTATAAATACTAAATAATTAAAATAAAAACTATTCCGTTTGTCATTCTTAACGAAATATAATTGTGAGATATTATTTTCTAAATTAATTAACGTTTCTACCATTTGCAGACACAAATAGATATACTATTGAGTCCATACGTATACACTGCAGGTTAAAACTTTTTAATTTGAAAAACAATTGATGATTAAGTTATTAGGAATAATCCACTTTTGGCCAGTAGTGTACCTCTCAGGTCTATACCAACGTCTAATCTAAATGAAGTGATACACAGATCCGTATCAATAGGATACTGACCACTTCTATTAATATACTACTACTTTGAAGGGTTTATTCTATTGCGAATGGAATAGGTGATATTAATCGCCATATATCGAGAGCTTTGCGTAAGTTCTACTCAGTTATGGAGCTTTACTATAGCTTTACTTTATGAGGGTGTCCATGGGCACATGACCGCTTGCCCTAGGTGAGTCTCCTGCTCATTTGCCACTGATGGAATATAAAAATACCTGTTTTACAAATTACTTCATTAGCACCCATGCAAATTATCGTGGTATCACTTCGGACGAGCCGGCCCAATTAGTGCGTCAGCATATGCCTTAGCATGGCTCTCCCACAGGTTCTACATGCCAACGTAATTTTACCATCTTCAATATATCTTATAGTCCAAAATAGGACCCCTAGAAGGTCACAATTTAGCTACATGTCTGCGTAATCCTCTATTACCGTTCATAGATATTGCACGGAAGCTCGATTTAATTATAGTCCAATGTTATAACGACAACGCACTATCGTCTCAGTATTAATCATAGGGAGCTTTGATTTATGTGATTATGTCTAACTGTTTCAGTATTAAGTTCGATATTTATGCCAATGGTAGTTCAGCTATAAAATTATCATAGACATTTTATATACATTTTTAATATTGAACAGCTGAGAAATATGTATAATATATAAAGTTTTTTTATACTATATAAATATAGTGAGTGATAGTAGTAGTGTATATATATATATATATATATATACACACTTACTATACGGGTCATACATGATTTTAGTATTAGTATTATTATTATTAGTATCTAAAAAAAGAAAAAAACTTATTTTTTTTGTGATTTTAGTATTATTCTAATAAGTAAAAGTAAACTTTATATAAAATTAACATAGTAGTCAAATAACATTAAAGTCAATAAATGTAAAAATACTATATTTTATATATATTATAGCGAGTATGGGTGGCACTTTTACTTAGCAATTAATGATTTGAAAATTAACGATAGCTAATAAAATATTTAATTAGAAATAAGCAATTACTCAGCGGCATCTCATAGCAATATTTATTAATATTGCTATCGTGTACAATATATCAAGTGAGCTCAATTACTATTTCAAACCCAGAGATAGGGTTTTCACCAGTGCGACATGAGAATCTCTAAATGGCGCATAAAATTTAAGCCCAATAAGTGTATCGTATTAGCAGTTAAAATGAAAATACTTAAAATGCATGAAATCAGAATCGATTACGTGATTTTTAACACACCGCTTGACCGACACGTCTGTAACGGAATCTTTGTCTGATCGTGATCTAAGTCTATTTCAGAACTCAGAAACTATTTAACCGGCAAAGACGACATTTTAATAATTTATTACAATTTATACAGGTAATATAATACGGAAAAAGTGATTAAATAGAAATTGTTATATTTCTTCTGGTTTCTTATATTAAAGCGCAAATTTCACTTTTGAAATAGGTTTCAAGTAGGCGTAAAAGCCTTAAATTTTAGAGTTGTCCAATAATAACATTATAATAACAATAAAACCTTAAAAACTCTAATCTCCTTATTAGATGTTATGTGTAACAAACACTACTGTATAAAATTATTATTATAATCCTATTTAAACTTGCAAAACTAAAAAGATCTTAATATAATTTATATTAATATATTATTAACCTTAAAAGGGCAACTTATATTTGCTTGTATAAATTAATAAATGACTTTCGAGTCGAATAATGTGTGACAATTTTTAAGTGCTTAGCCTGAATATATACCTAATAACAATTCAACTAAACACCTCGAGAATTCATTTAATATTTAACTTCACATCCCTACCGTTAAATAAAATGATAATATATTTATTTTGAAACGAAAAACCAATTGAATATTGCTATAACAATTAATGTCATACAGCTTTTATGCATCTGTAAGACATCAACCGTGAATTAAGCTTAATTTAGTTTCAGAAACATAAACAAAAGAATGAGATTGATAATTATACTGAGAAGAATTCTTATTTAATAGGTTATATATTTGATGATATATATCGGTGCGACATGATTTACATGTTTTTTGTTGTGTAGTGGTTAATTTAGCAGGTGGGTCTTCTCTATGGTAAGAGAACACCGCCGCCTATGGACAACCGCATCACAGTCCTCGCTTTGGTTTTGTTGCCGACTTTAAACGCCGTTTAAGTGGCATAATTACAAGGGCCTCTGATATCCTAACTCACTTAGCAAAAGTACAAGCACCATTTCACGCTGAGTTTTCTGTGAGCCCGTGGTATAACGACGAGCCGGCCCAATTTGTGCGTCAGCATATGCTGGATCTTCTACCAGTCTAAATAATCAAGCCAACAATCGTAAGATTTTTTAAAACACCTTTGAGGCGCTCCCGGCGTCATATATAGCATTGCAAGATAGTTTAGTTCTAATATTACAAAAATGAAAATGTGTTTCTTTGTATAGATTGAATAGACTCCAAAATTGCTTAGCGGATTCGAACAATTCTTTTACCGTTGTGAAATCACATTCTCTTGGGGTAAAAAAGCTATAAAATATCATTAAAATACTAGGAAGTTTATAAAAAAGACCAAAAATATAATTACAAATCATGGTAATTCTTTTGTTTAATATCTTAACATAAACGGAATGTTTTGCATTTCACTACATCTGTCTCTCCAAGTCTACGTGAAACTACTAAAATCACTGCAGTGATATTGTACAATTGAGAAAAGCGAAACCTGTTCTGATAATAAGTATGTCGGGGCGCACTGCTCTGACTGTTTGTTTTGTACGCCTATCGGAAACTGGCGATTACGGTGAAGAGAACATTACTTCAATTTGTATCTGTATTCACTGACTGCTCTTAAAGGCTATATTTTATGGCGTTTCTGTTGAATTCATTGGAATAAAACCACGTAGAGATTTATTTATACGTTATATAGTATATAGTAAACGTTAATAAGTCTGTGGATTATTTTTTGCAAGTATTGCTTTTTTATGTTACTTTATAATACCTACATACTGATGTTTTAGTAATAATAAATAGAAACATTCTAGAAACAATTATTAAAGTATATTAAAAAAGCATCACACACAGCACATCAGATAGCATTTTAATATGTACTATGTAAAATTGATAAAAAGCGGAGTTAAATGGGACGTAAAAAAGGCTTCTAAAAGGCTCGGATTGGTGACGACCAGATCTTTTCCAATCTGCTTGAATCTTTGGCGATGCGTAGTAATGTTGGTTCGCTCAAATACGTCTATCGTATTAATTACGGGGAATATTCGGATGAGCTGTTTAGGTATCTGCAGCTGAGTATCAAGGCAGAATACATAGTTTCATAGTTATCACGTTTTCTAAAACATTCTTGCCGCGCACAACCATTTTGTGGAATCACCTGCCAGCGGGGGTATTTCTATACCAATATGACTTGGGAAAAGAGCGTACCTATACCTAAAAGACCGGCAACGCACCCGCGGCTCTGCAAGGGCTAAAGTTGTCCATAAGCAGCGAAGCGTTTTTCCTAGAACAGTTTATATAAAAATACATTTTCATATTATTATTAATGATAAGTCATAGTACAAGTAAAAATGGGCCGTAGACAATGCGAAAAATTCATAAAATCTTCATCAACGACTCTTAGCAGCGAAATAAATGGATCAAACAACTTAAAGTAATATAAAAACTATCATAAAACTGTCGGGGATCTATGTAGGAGAATTTATGTGAAATTCGTGCAAATTGTCGTCGCCTTTAAGTCCTTACATTGAACGGTTGACAAGATAACCTGATAATTCATGGCTTGATACGTTTTTCATGCAACCATTATACCGATCAGGTGGTAAAAGCCGACAACACAACCAAAACCTCGGATTGTGGCACATTAGTCCATGTATTGACGGTTATCTCTTACTATACAGCAGACCCGCCTGCTCCGATTCTCACTATATAATAAAAATATATATTCTAATAATTTAGAATGTGTACATAGGGTCTAAGGTCAACGTGAAACGAATCACTGCCTCGAAGCTGCAATGAACACTCAAGCGATTGAGAGAGCGCATCGGCAAATTGTTTTCCCATAAAAGTAGGCTTTCTCTTCCAGGTCAATCGTGAAGCTGCGTCGAGTGAAAACGATGCGGCTTTACGATCCACCGCCTTGTTTTGCTTATTGTCTTTGGTATGTACCGTAATCATTTAAGTATAACGTGCTAAAATTACATCTTATATCTACGCATTTCTATATTTACTATTATACTATATTATATTATCTTAAAGCAGTTCATTTAACAATATCAACGAAAACCTTCATCTATAAAAGAGAAACAACACCGCCACCCATAGACAACCGTGCCACAGTCTGCGTATAGGTTGCGTTGCCGGCTTTTTGGCATTTTTGGCAACGGGCTGGCCACATCACTCGACGAACCGACAACCGATGTGAAAGATAGGTTCTCGAGTAGCGACCGCGTACCGGAAAACGCAGAGTGGGACGTCCCGCCACACGATGGAAAGACGATCTCACGAAGGT
>DWCF01005390.1:0-14334 GCA_018230265.1 Delias oraia
GCAAATACAAATTAAATAAAAGGACATTTTATGAAATCAATCGCATAAATATAGCGTACATAGACAAAACACGGCAAAATAAACATATACAGATATATGTTTTAGAATTCTTTTTTTTTATTCTATAGCAGACAACGGAGCAGGTGGGTCTCCTATATGGTAACAGAATACAGCCGCCCATGAACAACCACGCCAAAGTCCACGCATTGGTTGCGTTGCCGGATTTTTTCTTAAGCGGCATTTTTAGATCCTCTTATATCCTCACTCACTCTGCGAAACACAGTACAAGTACCATTTCACGCTAAGTATTCTGTGAGGCCGTGGTATCACTTCAGACGAGCCGGCCCAATTTGTGAGTCAGCATATGCTTGGCATGCATGGATTGCATGACTCTTCCATGGTTATTTTTAAAGTTGTCGTTGGTTCTTTATCTTGATGGTTCCATAATTGAAACATTTCGGGCTTAAACTTGTGGGAAAATGTTATTTCAATGTTCAACTTATTCAGTAATCTGGTCACGTCCCATATGCAGAGATTGTTATATTGATGACTCTTCGGAGGGTATCCAAAACATCCATAAGTTAACATCACGAAAATCCCTGGATAACAAAAAGATTCATTCAAAAAGATAGATTAGCTACTCCCATTGGGACTAAGAAAATAGAGAATATATGTAGCAAATAACTACATTTCGTCATGTGCGTAAACAGTTTATTCTACTAAACAGCGGAAAATAGGCTGTTAATCGTAAGAGATTACCATCGCCCATGGACAACCGGTTGTCGGCGTTTTACAATAAACCATAATATTGCAATATTTGGTTACACAACTATATATGTTGAGGTTAAGTACGCGCCTATAGACACCTCCAGCCGTTACTGTGCCGCGGATGCGTCGGCGTCCTTTAATAATATGTTAACACCAGTAAATTACATAAATTAAACTTGTCTATGTTATAAAATAAGTAATTAACTTAAAGTAATTACAATTATACTTGTAAGTAAGTAATTATCATAAAACCTTATATAGCCTACTTCGTTCAAAGGACACTTTATAAAACCATAAGTATTTTTCCACAGTACCTTTGTTTGTTTAAGAAAAGCCATTTCTAATTTTACTTACCTTACCTTGGCTATGGTTTAAAAAATAATTAATCTCTGAATTTATAAGGGTTTCTTTTATGCAATTATTTTATTAGAAAAGACTCTTAATATTATGAAAACAATTACAGATTAACAATAGGCTACAGACAATGTCGTCTACGCTCTCCGCTAACAATTTTAATTGCGTTGCAATTAAGTGTCGTTCACTTTTTCGACGTTATGCTAGGAGCTCTTTCATAACTGACTGAAGAGAGTGTACAAATTTATAGGAAGGCATAAATATATGTGTTTTTTCGTCACTGTCACTTGTTGTAGTTCAATAAAAACCAAAATTACTGCATTGATTTTAATTATGACTTGAGGTTCTTCAAAACGTACACATCTCTAAAAGGCCGGTAACAAATCCGTCGCGTAGCTGAAGCTAAAGGTGTTCATGGATGATGGACCGCTCATACTAAATAAATTATAACTTTATTTCTATGGAATTATTATATATACTATTGGAGTATAAATAACCTAAATGAAGATGCTTATGAAAATAAAGAAGCTTAGTGGCAACCTCTTTGTGTTGTGCTAGAATTATTGAGTTGAAAACTCGGTTAACAAACTATTGGACAGCTAGGCATATAGATAATAATATATAGACAAGCAATCGCCTTTAAAATAACAATGAAGCCAAGTTTCGTACTATTTGGAAAATGTATTGAAATATTTTCCGTTGCTTAGAAATTTCTCCAATTTATTAAGCTTCAATCGGGCGTATAATGTTTTGTAACGGCAGTGACCGCGGGCCTAAAAGACCCATCGAATATAAAATGAAGGTAATAAAACATAATAAAAGTGTTTGTTTTAATATAATTTGAATAGATGCTTGTGCGAACATAACAAGCCATGCATTGCAAGTTTCTAGTAGTTGATCTAATTTTAAAAGTAATTGTAAATTTAAAAAATCAATGAATCCAACACGTGCATACATAACATAATAAATAAACAAAAAAGGTATTTAATTAAAAAAAATAACGACACGGATAGTCGCAGTGAAATTCTTTCTCAGCAATCTCAATCAAGTGGGTTTGGCAGGTTCATTTTCCTCATTAAACATTAATAGAGTCTTTTGCTTTGTATTTGTCGTGTCTGCTCTTTTTTCGATATCGTTTTTTAATACACGGGCAGTTATATCGGCGTATTCGATGCAATAATTTTCTAATTAAAACGTGTAAAATTACAAAAATTTTTAACAAAAGATTTTACAAAGATTATTAAATTATTTTGTATAATTTGGAATCGGTTTTTATTAAGCCAAAGTGTTATTAAATTATATTAGTGTGTCTAATTTGCTCTGTGGAATTAGGTTCCTACAGAGGTATTTCTAAACCATAATGATTTGGAGACCTTCAAAACAAGAGCGCTTCTATCATCCAATAAAGGCCGGCAATGCACCCGCAGTCTTGCAAGGGCTAGGGGTGTTCTAAGGGGGGGGTGGAAGACCGTTCTAGGTGAGTCTCCTGCTCGTTTTCTATCATAAAAAAATATTTTATTAAAAGTCATGTAGTTCAGTAGACTCTTAAGCCTGCAACAAAGCGTAAGGCATCAGGTTCGATCCCCGTTCCTAATAAAAATTTATATATTTTAAATTTATTCCGTTCCTAGAAGAGGTTAACCGAGTGTTTTAATACTGTCTTACCCGTGGGAGAAATGAAAGCATATGTTGACGCAATTATTGAACCGGCTCGTCCGAAGTGATACCACGGGCACACAGAGTATTCAGCGAAAAAAAGTACTTAATGACCAGTATTTAATATAGAGAACTTTAATAAAGTCTCCATAAAACAATTGAAGTTTTCCTTTATCAAACTCGAGGAATTTAAACTTATTTCAATTCACTTCGTTAAGTATGAAAAGTGATATCAGCGCGGCCATTCGCTTAACAAATCGCGCTCGAATCTCTAAATTAGTTAGATAAAAAGCACAGCTGAGTTACGTGACCCTCGGCGGGGCGGGTTAGTTAATTTTTAATCAGAGTCTTGAACGAGATTGAGTTTGTGCCGCGAGATTTTATGAAACTCCATCTTGCACGAAATGCCTTTATATACACTGAAAGAGCTTTGATGGCCCGGTTATTGTTATAGTTAGGTCCTGGCTTGATTAAATTGTATCGAGGATGAAATTTACAACAGTTTAAACTGCTCAGATTGCTCATGCGATTGCCAAAAGATTGAATTTCTCGTGGAATTTGCGAATAATAACAAAATTACAAATATATATTAACAAATATAGTCATAATTATCGTTTTTGTTTGTTGATTGTTCGGAATTTGATAATAAGATATATTCCAAAGTTGCAAAACTAATTACAGATCAATGCGTTATGAAACATTAGCGTTGAGATACAAGAAACCCATAACAAATCACAAGCAGTGCTAACCTGTGGAAACCACAGATTATCACCACTATAACCCGTGGGAGAGCCATGTTGAAGCATATGCGGACGCACTAATTGGGCCGGGTCGTCTAAAATGATACCATGGGTTCACGGAATTCTCAGCTTGAAATGATAGTTGTACTTGTAACGATGATTCTACTGTATATTGCTGAGTGAGTGAGGATATCGGAAGCCCTTAAAAATATGATTAAAATATATTTTTAACGTTTTTATACACAAAATTACATATTCTCTCCCTCAAAAATAATCCTCTTTTAGCAAAGTGTAGGTACATGTAGTTAATTATGTATTGATTTTTATAAGGTAGCAATTGCGCGTGAGTCGGCCGCGCCGCCGCGGCTCTTGCAAGCTGCAGCCTTCAGCCGCGCCGACAGTTTTAAATGCATTGCGATGGGAAGCGCACGCTTTTCTGCTTCGTCTCATTCATCGTCCGATCGACCACGGAATTCCAAATCGAAATTCCACATTAGTGTATCTTATACGGAAAACCTGTTGCGCCCAGCCTTAAAGTATTATTTTATTTCTTATCATTGAAGTGCAACATATACTTCATACACTTAGATATTTAGTAATATTATTAGAGAAAAATATAATTAACTTGTGCAGGATTTTGTCAGAGAATACTTTAAGGAATGTTTAAGGAAATGTTCTGGAAAGTTTTTCTGATTGCTATTCATATGAAATAGAGGGTCTATTCCAATTAAGTTAGTCAAATAAAGACGCCGAAGGGTTCTCACAAGGGTGTTTTTGTATCTAATGATGCTGATGCAGACTCTGTTTATTGTGAAAAAAAAATCTCCGACTCTGTTGAGAGGCATGCTTTGTCCAAAGGCCAAGTGGCTAATTTATCCGACTAACCGACATGAACAAAGGGAGTTATGATTTCTTTTTAATAACAATATGCTAAGGCGATTACATACTATCAACCAAATCGCACATTGTAAAGCGCAGCGGTGTTACAATAAGCGATTGAGAATATCGGAAGCTCTTAAAATTAAACGGCGTAAAAAACCAGCAACACAACCAAAGCGCAGATAGTGGCGCAGTTGTCCATAAGCAGCTGTGTTCTTTTACCATAAAGCATTAATACTTTCATACTCATGAATTACTCAATTAAGACATATCTATAAACCATAAGTGTTCATACATCTTAAACATTGGATGTAGAGATATTTTTACCGCCGACGGAGCCCTTCAGGAAAATTAATGACCCGTAAATGAAATAGCTAATCGAGGGGTGGCTGGCTACAACTATAAAGATAACCATTGTCACTCTAACAACAGAAATTGTGTATTGCTTTTAACGTTGTCATTTTCGAGTGTTTTAGTTGTAAATAACTTGTTTTATTATGTAAAATATATAAAAGAATCTATACAGTTGTACATAAGCCTATTTCTATAAGGTTCTATTTCTATTTTTTAGCGAAACAAGTGGGTATCCGATACGGTAAAAGAACACCGCCGCCCATTGACAACCGAGCCATAGACCGCCCATTGGTTGTGTGGCCGGCGTTGTACGCCATTAAAGCAGTATTTTCAAAGACCTCCGACATGCTCACTCACTCAACGAAACAGTACGAGTACCGTTTTTCCTAGAGTTTGATGTGGTATCACTTCGGACGAGCCGATCCAATTAGTGCGTTAGCATATGCTTCAACATGTTTCTCGCATGGGCGCTACTGTATTTAGACACTCCCGCCCGGCCACCATCAAGCCCTTCCAGAGACCGGATAAATTGTAAATTAAATTATAACTGTCCGGACCACGATTCAAACCTTAAACTTATGTAGATACGAAGCTCTATTCCCAGTCTGAATAGATTTATTAGTCTTTAGAAGGGCTTGTTAGTGATTGAGTGAGTGATTTAACATTGTCCTCTTTGAAATAGAGGCATGCTGAATATAATGAAATCGTATTAATTAAAGCAGCTTCATTCAACGCAACAGTCCAGGACACGATACCATTTTCGGCCTCCTACGTATTGAGAAAGCTCTTTCAGAGACCGAATATAAATTCCTTATAATCTACATTCGGTAAGAGGATCAAACCTGATATTCGTCGCTTCGTGGAAATGTATATAGCGGAAAACGGCACAGGTGGGTCTCGTATATGGTAAGAGAACGCCGCCCATTAACAACTGCGCTACAGTCCACGCATTAGTTGTGTTGTAGGTTTTTTACACCGCTTAAGCAACATTTCACAGACTCCGATATCCTCACTTACTCAATTAAACACAATAGAATCACCGTCTCAAGTACAACTACCAATTCACGCTGAGTAAGCTGTGAGCCCGTGGTATCACTTCGAGCTGACCCAATAGCCAAAATTGTATTACGCAATATCTGAATCCCACAGATAATAGTTATTATAAAATACATAGAAACTACAAGTAAAAGCGTAACAAACAGATAACGAGTTGATTTCAGTTACACGAGTTGTTGTTTATAGGAGAAACTTTGTCTTGCATTCACTAGCGCCTATAGTGTACGACTTCGCCATTGAATAGATTACATCGTATCAAATAACTGCTGGCGATTTATTTCCACAATTTAAATGAATAATTTGCCATTTAATAGATCAAATATTTAAATTTATTAACTATTGTTATTCTTGGAGATATTCATGCCTCCGACAGGTTTTCATGTAGAAGGGGGAGGCCTATGTCCAGCAGAAGATGTGTTACGGCTGAAATGATGATGACGATTATTCTTGAGAGCCTCGTGGCTAAATTGTTTTATGTATATTATGAAGCGAGAGGCATTCAGTTCAAATCCCGGTCTGGAATTTTTGGAAGGGATTGATTGTGGTTTCGAGTTTATTAATGTCACACGCGTGGGAGAGCCATGCTGATGTATATTTTGACGCACTAATTGGGTGGTTCTCTTACCATATAGAAGACCTGCCTTCTCCGTGGTCCGCTACACAATACATAAAATTATTACTAAAATTAAAATTACTAAAATTATTATTACTACTATATAATATTTAACTCTTGATTTTGTTCTTATAATGTGATAAATTAAGCTAAAGTTTTTTTATAGAAACGGTGGCATACGAGCAAGAGGCTCACCAGAATATGTGGTCCTCCGTCCATGGACACATCACCAGCCATAGCTACCTGCGGGTGCATTTCCAACCGGTTAGGAACAGGTATAGGTACCTTCTTTTTTTGGGGTCCCTAAGTCGTATTGGTTTGGAAACACCTCCGCATATAGCTGATCCCAAAGAATGACTGCAAAAAGTCTCGATTGTAGAACGAGAAACATCGAGATGATGCGAATGAAGCTTTGTATTCTGCCTCCATATTTGATGAGGAACAAATTATTTGCCTGTCTTATTTACATAGGAAAAAATACAGTGTTCCTGTTTGCTTTAAATAGAATATTTTTCATTCACTTGGATAGTTCAGATGTACTGTATAACATTTCAAGTCACAGTTAACGGGATATTGGAAATCGGAGAGAAATTGTAGCAATTCACTTCGAGCAATATGCTGTGGTAATATTTTCATGTTGGACCAAAATATTTACTAAAAGACTTATTTTGATAGTTATTTTAACAAAGAATTAGGTGTGATTTTTTTTCTATATAGCGTGTTACCTACCAGTCGGTTCACCTTAATGGTTAGAATTCAGTGCCGCCCATGGACAATCGCGCCACAATGCACACTTTGATTTTGTTGTCAAACTCGCACGTAGCTTAAGCAGTTGTTAAAATTAGAGAAATTGGAGTGGAAATTACAAATACTTTTTACGTCAGAGTCAGATTTACGTAACAATGAAGGTCTTAGACCAACCGTCGATATTAGCGAAATCGTGTTAAGTTGTAAATCTGGTAGTTTGAATTAGGTACACGCCTCGAATACATTATCGAATTAGTATCGACAGTGAGCGTCGGCAAACGTTACGGGATTTCAGAAATTCAAAATAGTTAACACTGATACGTCGCATGATTGAGTCTTACAATGAACTATTTCTTGAAATTAATATTTTTCTTCTTACCTATGTTAATTTAACTATTTTGTATTCACAATCCGTGTAAAATCTCCCTCTCCCACTCTTTTTTAAACCGTAGCTTTCAACGCGATAGTCCATGGTTGGTCGTTTACATACTATAAAAGAAATAGTTTTTTAAACAGTTTTATCCTAAATTTTACTTAAAATTAGTTTTATAGTCTGTATTTAGTAAGATTGTTATAAATGAATTCAGAGCAATACAATTTCTCCATCGTATTCCATCGACATTGAGACACTTCAGGAGAAACAATCTAAGCCTAATTACATCCAAGCATTTGTTTTAAATGATTTCAAATCTCAAAATCCCGCGGCTTACACAAATCTCTTCGCATTTATATTTTATCTCATTGCGAGCTAAAAAATATATAATTGGTTTAAGCAAACATTTTGCTCTAGTGAAACGATGAGGTTTTTAATGAAATTTTGTGCATTTCATATTATTATGATATTTTATTAATACTAAGAAGTAAAGTAAATAAAATTATAAGTATATTTCAGGAATGTTTGATTATTATGAATAAAGTTTTGAAATTCTCGTAGCAAAGTGGTTTTAGAAACATATGAAGTGTTTGTTTCCCAATGGGTAATTAACATAAAACCACTACACCAAATAAAACTTGTTATATTGCCAACCCGAACCAAAACCATATTGTAAACCAAACTCCAGATCAAATCCACGTATTGAGAGAAATGAAGCGCCAAAATTTTAACCTTCGACGAATTTGGCCTTTCTGGACAAGTCCTCAACTCTGGACAAGCTCTAACGGTAAATCTGAAAAAAATATGGGCACTCGGGCTTGCATGCCAATTAATATATTATGACAATTTTTGATGCACCACAAACCACGAGCAGGTTTGAACCTTGATTCGAAAAAAATATATAATTTAATTTATTGGTTCTATGGAAGAGCTGGACAATGTAATAAAACTATCCTACAGGTGGGAGTGCCTTGCTGAACCATATGCTAACGGACTAATGGACCAACTGAATCTGAAGTGATTCGACGGGCTAATACCAGCGTGAATGAGTACTTGTACTGCGTTTTGTTGAGTTAAGATATCCAAGGCCTTAGAAATTATACCATTGCGCCGATTGTGATTCAGTTGTTTTCATGGGCAGCGATGAGCTCTATATGACCCGCACGATCCATTGTTTGCTATGCTTTATAAAACGTATTCTGATAGTTTTATAGCAAGTTATTGTAATCAACAATTTGTTTGACAATATCTCGCTCCAAATATACGGAAAGTTTTAAGTGATAGCGGTGTCATAAGTTGCTGTCAGCGAAACTAACTTCATAACGCGGCCAGACAATAACAAATTGTGGCATTTTTAATAAACGCGATGCGGCCAAAGAAAAAGTAGTACAATGAAAGAATATAGTAAAGATTTTATAACTTATATTTTTTTATTGAAAATCGGGAAGTAAATGAATAAATTTTGAAGAAAATGTATATTCGAAAATTTAAAATACTATAAAAGTAAATTAATTGCTATCAATAATATTATTTATCGGTTCCCTCAGCATTTTATATCGCATTTATCACGGAAAATGTCTGAAAAGTAGCTGAATTTCGTCATCGAACATCGAGGCAGAATACAAAGTTTTATCCGTATTTATCATTCCACAACTGAGCGATTTTAAGGAATTTTATACCGCGCACCGCTACTCTTTGAAATCATTTACCTGCAGAGATATTTTCAAACCAAAACGATATTGGGACCATAAAAAAGAGCGTATTTATCTCTAAAAGGCCCGGCAATGCATCCACGCGCGCAGAAGAGGCTGGGAGTGTCCATAGACGGAAGACGTATCCTATGCCGCTTATCCTACAAGTTTGTCTTCCTATTTTATAATAAAAATCTGTATTCGCTAATCAAAAACTACATGAAAATATAATTGAATTTAATTGAAAATGAATTGTAAATTAAAAGGACAGCATATTGATTTTGCTTAAGTTATAAAAAAATTACGTGTATAATAAGAAATGTTATTACAAGAAACGTATAAGACATTTAAAACTAAGCTCAGGGTGTAGAAATAAACTCCAATTTGTTTCTCTGAGAGTAAAGTAACTAAATTTTATTTATTGACCAGGTACAATAATATAACCTTCACTTAAGCTTAAGCTACCAAACAATCTTACCTGAAAATAAATACGAAAAGTTTTTTAATAATACTTCTCGATTTATAAAATATAAATGCTGTCGGATAAAGGAGCAGGTGGGTCTTCTATATATCAAGAGAACACCGCCGCCCGTCACCAACCTCCAATCAACCGTACTGCCACTGTCAAGCCCTTCCAGAGACCGAATAAATTATGCATTAAATTATAATTGTCTGGACCGCGATTCTTACCGATACCTCTCGCCTCATGATACACTTAAACCATTAAGCTACGAGGCTCTCAATAGTTTTAGTTTTGTTCACTCTTTATTGGTATAACGATCTTAGATCACTCAGCATTCAAATCAACATGGCATTTCGTTCATAGACAGCGCTAAACTTGCCAAAGTTCAAATTAAGGAATACTAATTTATTTTCAAATCTTCTATATAAAAAAAGTTGTGTTAGTTGCACTTTTTATAACTCAAGAATGGTTATTTGCTTGAGAATTGGTGAGAAGGTAGCATAGAACTAGGAGATGGACATAGACTTTTTATCTGAAAACAAAAATTGTGGGTAATGTTTTTAATGTGTGTTTTTCAGGTGAAGTGGGCCCATAGATTTCTGAGGGTTCATAATAAGTAGCATACCGGGCCGATCTAATAAATGCTACGTTCTACAAGCAAGCAGTGGATTTAAAGAAATAACTCTATTAAAGTCCACTGCTGGACATAGGCCTCCCCAAAGACCTACTGCGATCTTGAACGATCTGGATCCAGCGGTTGCCCGAGATCTTAATGAGATCCTCTTTAACCTCGAAATAATTCTAAGCCATAAGCTAATTATGTTACTTCGCGGACACGTCTAGTAAAATATACTGTGAAACTTTTCAACGCTATCTCGCTACCAGCGAAGTGAGGGAAATTGCTATAACTTTGCCCATTACCTCCTAAACGCCTATTCACTTCATAAATATGAAATTGTCATCATCTGACCCCGTTGTACTGTAAAAAGGGCACTCGAATGTACATTAAATGATAATTTTATTCGGGGCAAGGTAGGAAAAGGTATTCTACAATGTTTTGCCATTTACGGGCCTTAAATTCTACACTCTCTGTAAGCTTTGACTTTGTATGAGCGAAAATAGATTTTTTGGATTATTATGTAAATATATTTTATTGAACTATGAGCTAAGAGTTATATAAGCGTCCGCGTGAAAACATTATTTCAATAGCCTGAAAACATCATTTTAAAAGTCTGAAAAATACTACCTTTTCCTTTGACATATCATGCACTATTGATCCACTGACGATGAAATAGGAGTGAAAAAATACGGGTCAATACCTCCTCTTTGGTCGATTACTAAATTATTCCATAAAAATTGACTATGACTCTTTAAAACAGTGTGCTTTTTTATTTGTATTACATTGCGGACAACGAGGCAATCTTTTCTACTTGTTGTAAGAGATTACCATCCATCCATCCATTCCCCCTTTAGTTGTATTGCCAGTTATTTATATAGCTTGAAGCAAACACTAAATAAAACACACGAACGAAGACAAGAAACAAAGTACAAGTACTGTTTCAAACTGGTGTTCTGTGTTCACTAACTGAGTAATAATATCGGAGGCCTTTGAAGTTATATCGCTCAATCGGCGAAAACAGCTGGCGACACAACCTAATCGCGGATTGTGGCATGGTTGTTCATTGGCGGCGGTGATCTCTGACTATAAAGGACGCCCATCTGCCGCAATTGAACTATATACAGACATATATAATTATATAATAATATACATAGCTTTATTCTATTACACACAGGTCAAATAAAGTATTTATTTAAATAACATAAAAATAATAATTCTCAAATAATAATTATTATTTATGACCAAAAATTGGTTCTATCACTAAGCTGCTAAAAGATTTTTTTGTTATATTCTGAATGAAATATTTATAAAAGAGCTTAAACAAAACCTTAATCGGACTATTAAAACCAGCTGAAGCTTGGACCGAAGGTAGGAGTCGTAAAATATTTAAATAACATCTTTGTTCTTTGGTAGGCAAAAGTTTTACTTAGTTACTCGTTTCATGGAGATTTTATACTGTTCGTTGAGTATAAAAACATGTTTTATAATTTTAAGTGTAATCAATTTAATTTAACGTTTAAAAAACGAAATTTATCTTTTTTTTGAAAATAGAATCAAACGAGCATATCTCTAGTTGTCCTCCGCACATGGACACCGCCAGCCCACCGCCGCTGGTGCATTGCCGGCCTTTTAGGAATCTAGGCTTTTTTTGATAGCCCTCAAGTCATATTGGTTTGGAAATACTTCTACAAGCACTGATTCCACAAAATAGTGATTCATGACATAAAATACCTTATAAAACGCTCAGTTGTGAAACGATAAACATAGAGCTGATAACGATAAAACTTTGTATGCCTCGTTGTTTGGTGATGAAATTCAGCCGCAGGTATTAATCCAAACAGCTCTCATGATAAATGCGATAGAAGATACTGAGCGATTCAATAGGGCAACGCCAGAGTCAAGATGATGAGAAGGGATCTGATCATAATTATTTTTCACTTTATTTTAAATATTCTTTTATAAATTATCCGTAGGAAAATGATACTTGTTTATGCTGGTATACAAACTGGAACGTTACTAAATGAATTAGGGCTTACAGAATACAACCGTAAACCGTACGTATTCTGTGTTTTACATATTTCATCTAGAAATCTTAAGAGATGTTTACAAATAACATTTGAGTTTATATGTATTTTTGGTACAATGGGAGTGGAATTGCTTGTAGCGGAAGCGGATGTGGAAACTTCAGTTGTCGTGTTAGGAATTCATAACATTTCTTTGCAAAGGTAAATGGTGCAAAACGTAAACTTCGGCAATACTTTAAAATATTGTTTTTCATATATGTGAAGCTTAGGAAGGAGGAATACTCCAACATATCAATTAATAAAAGAGTTCAATTACATTATTAATTAAAAATGATAATATTTTATATACCTCACCGTGTGGTTACCGGATCAGAATAGTACCACTCCCAGTCTTGCTATTGTGATATCGTAAGAGGCGACTTAAAGACACTTCACCGGAGGGTGGGCAGCAGCGCCCATCCGAGTACAGGAGATGTTCTGCGATCACCAACCCGCCTGCCAAGCGTGGTGATTAAGGCAAGAGACCCTCCACGTGTACATGATATATACGCCTCTAGTCCCCGGCAGCCACCTGGATCCAGATGGCACAAGATCGTAATAGGTCTTTGGGGGAGGCCTAAGTCCAGCAATGGACTTGATAGGCTGATGATGATGATATCTTTCACAAAGGTACAATGTATATTGAAATTAGAGCACAAATAAATTTGATAAACATGATTAACAAATAAAAAAGTCGCCGTAAGACACTGGATGCAGGTCGCCTCCGACAGGTATTCATGGAAGTCTATGGGGGAGGCCTATGTCTAGCAGTGGACGTCTTATAGCTGAAATGATTATGATGATGTTGATTAACAAATATACTAGCAAAATTTTCAAAAACATGTCGAGATACTTATTAGAACTATTAAACTTAGAAGAATCATCATGAAGTTTGACATTTTAGATTTTTATATGACAAATATCCTCTATTTTTATTGAAAATAGGAAGGCAAAAACAGGAGGCTTACATAGTTTAAACGAATCTCCGCCAGTGGACACTACGAGACCCTGCTGGGCCGCTAGTGTGTTGCCTGCCTTTTAGAGAAAGGTACACTGTTTTTTAAATGTCTCCAAGTATGGATCTATTATCATATTGTTACGGCACTATTTTTATTATAAATTTACCTTATTTTGAAATTCCTTCTGTGTGCTCTGCTCCCACATTCCTCTACAAAGAGGACCTACTTGAAATATATGTTCTTACGGTTTAAAGCTTTAGTTTAATAGATATAAAAACCCTCTATACCGTTATAATTCATAATTAAACGTCTTATTTAAAGTATTTATTTTAACAATAGTATTGTGTACAACTTAATGATTACTTTATAAAAAATAAAAAACGTTTTTTAATCAAATTTTTGGAAGCCTTTGGATCCAAACACACGCGAAATACATAACTAGGGGATTCACTATTTAAACTTATAAGACAGAAATAAAACACTCGAAAGGCCAATAAAACGTTCCAAAAAGCGATTTTATAGCTAAATTCGAACAAAATGCACTCAGTGATAAACAAATTGTTGTTTTCAAACGTGACAGACGATACGGCACTATCGCAACACGCTCCATTTCACGCGTACTTCAGGAAAATTTTAAATAAATACATTAATAAATCTATTTCTAGGCTCTACCATAAGCTCAGTATGTAGAAAATACTTTTACAATAATATTCTGACAATAAGATAGGTTGATGGATGACAGTTGCACGTAAACATACAAGTCACGAGTCACGTATATATTGCGTTGCTGGCTTTTTAAGCTTAAGCTGTGGTGTATGAGGCTCTGTTGTTCTTATAAAACGCAGTGGTTGTGATCATTAAGATATGTGTTATATATATTGATAGAGTCAAATTGAATGATAATTTATCAATTTTTTAAATTATAATTCATAAAAATTTGTTACAACATAGGGATGGAGATATCAAATTACATAAATAAAATTTATTTTTATATAAATT
>DWCF01005391.1:0-14332 GCA_018230265.1 Delias oraia
ATATTTTTGTACATCAAAATGGGTGTGGATACGATAATGTTCTATTCGTCTCTGATCCTGTGTATCACTACGGGCAGTTATTACAAAAATATAAATGATGTAAACTTGAAACGAAATTTCGGTACAGGCCTCGGCTTTCTGATTGCTTGTTTAGTTTGTGGAACCCAAATATACCACACGATGCTTATGGTGTGGGGAAATGTTGTTATTATTAAATGTTGTGATAGAAGGTATGAAAAAATTATAATACTTCCACCACATTCAGTTAAAGTCCGGTTGGATATTCAAAACTTGCACTTTATCATAAAACACAATGTAATGATTAAAGTGTTAATATCCTCACTCACTCTGCGAAACACACTACAAGTACCGTTTCACGCTGAGTATTCTGTGAGCCCGTGGTATCACTTCAGACGAAACGGCACAATTAGTGCGTCAGCATGGGTGCGACAGTATTATGACACTCGCCCGGCCACTTTCAAGCCCTTCCAGAGACCGAATAAATTATAACTGTCCAGACCGAGATCCGAACCCGCTATCTCTCGCTTCATGGTACACTTTTAAAATTATCACCTACAAGGCTCATCTGAATTACACATATGCTATAATATATAATCATATTGCGTATATTGTAAATTGGCCGAAATATAATTAAAAGTGTTGCGTAAGTTAAACCCAGAAGCGTACTACGTGGAATGACGTCTGCTGTGTCAACTATTTCCGAATAAAAATGAAATACTGCGTTTTTTCAGATATTTGCATCAGCTAAGCTTAGCATACACATGGATGTATATATTTTATCTACATTACTATGTGTCTGATTGCTATAGTATATGGATTCATCAAACGCTGGCATTGCGTTTGGTGGGGCTTGCATTTGAAATCTATCTGGCTCATAGGTCTAGAACTGAGGGTCGAATTAGCGCGACCAAACTATCAATTGGCGACAGCGACCTTCTGACAGGCGAACCGAGTGCGCTCGATATTATCACGTATGCTTATTTTTTCATTGGATTGCACAAAGGTAAAATATATACAGATTTTTTTGTAGCTGCCAATCTTCTGAAGCAGTCGTGACATGTTTTAAATATATTCACAATCATACAAGAACTAATCAACAAATAATTGTATGCCTACTTCATTCAAATTCATAAGCATTTATTCAAATAGGCCCCATAAGTGGCACTTGTGCAAGTCAAATAGTAAAGCTACCATTGGTTCGAAAGATATACCTCTACGAGAAGAACCAACAAAAAATTCATAAGATTTATTTTTTAAATTTTTATGGCCAAATTTACAATAGTTTAATTATAAGCTATTGGCTAATTTAACAGGTACCAGTTGGTACTTTTACAGAGGTTTCCATGCATCTTTGTCTTCTATGTATAGGTTAATGTTATAGCTACATAGTAATACTATATCTTCATATATTATTTAGGTCACGATACTGTCTCAATGCTCGAATATTGTGTGTAAAGACTGAACCTTGCCTTCAGGTCCTTACTACAGATGGAAAATATTTGAAGAGCATTTCAATTCTCCATTCGCAACATTAGGCAATTGCAGAATTATTACTGAGCAGAAATTGAAGAAAGTATGTATGTGCGCACTGGGTTATTTGCTATTAAGGATGAAGTACTCTCCCGAAGTTTGTATTCTTTTTTCCTTTCATTTTATTTAAATCTTATCGATAAGGAAAACACATGCAATTAGTAAAGGTTTGGTTAATCTATTAACAGATTTAGATAATGCCAAAAGACATTTATTTCTCACTTTATATAGAAATCGTGAACTTTATTTGTGTAATTTTTATATAAAATCATTGGCTAGTTATGCGGTCATGTTGAATAGTATTCGATTAGCGATGAAACAAAAGAATATTTTATTTTATTTTTTATTTTTAAAAGAATATTTAATTTCATGAGAATAGGTCGATTAACTACAAACACCACAGCACAAGAATTTTATAGATGTACCATAATTACAGTTCTGATATTTGTTCAGTTTTACTATGATGATGAATTTTACACGGGTGACTACGGTACGGATTTTCGCTACCTATACAATATACCACAGCTGATGTCATACTTCCTATTGTACCAATTAACAATGCTTCTCTGTACGAGTGTCTGCACGGAGACCGGCTTTGGCATATATCCGGCCAAGTGTCTCCCAATCTCTGGCTTTGGACCCAGCGCGCGCTTCAGTCTCTTAAAAGTAACGTATGTATCTATAAAGATTAAAAACATAAAATACTCGGCATACATTTTTTTTAATGGTGGTAAATGAGCAGGAGGCTCAACTAGGGCAAGCGGTCCTCCGCCTATGGACACCCCTAGCCTTTGTAGAGCAGGTAGGTTTTTGGTTTGGATATACCTTAAAAAACGCTAAGTTGTTGAACGGCAAATATGGAGGTGAAAACGATGATACTTTGTATTCTGCCTCAATCTTTTTTCGTTTTAATTGTTTTGGAAAATATATAGGTACTTTGCAATACAATTTAAATGACTGACTTTCTATCTTGTTTATTAGCGTTCTTAATCATTTTAAACGTTTACATTGTTTAAGAAAAATGACTCTAGGATGATAAATAATAGAAAGAAATTAGTCTGCCTGTATGTATAGTTACTATCACTTAATTATATGTAAATTATGTTTTTAGTGCTAGTACCACCGAAGCGGCATTCGAAGAGGAATACAATTTTTCAATGTTAAAATGTTTTGATCATGAGAAATTGTTGATAGGCCCTAAAATGAAAGATAGTATTCGGAGTTGGGATATGCCCACACGCTTCTGGTTTTGGGCAAATGTATATAAGAACTCCTTGAAAGCAAATAAAGAAGTCCGGTAGGTTTTTTTTATAGACCAAGAGATTTATAGCTACGAGGCTCAAAAAAATGATTTCCTATCTACTTATCTAAATTAATAGATGATTTAAAAATATTTTAACTGAAACGTTATTATATTAACAGACATAGATTTCCTTGGCAACATAAATTTATCAAATTGTCTTGTGAGATAAACAAAATGATTTAAAAGCGATAAAAATGTATTACCGCGCGCATACTATGAGCAGAAATTTATCTTAACTTGATTTCTATATTCTTTAATATCCCTAAGTAAGCAGCTACCGTAAGCTAATAGGAAAATTCTATATTGCAATTGTCTATCGGTAAATAATATATTTCCTAAATGGAAAAATGATTTTACATCGAATATTTATTTTATTGCGTCCACTGCAGTTACAGTTTTAAGAGCCTTGTGGTAAAGGGGACTTTGGTTCGATTCTCAGTCTGAATAGAAATTATAAATTGTATTTTGTACCTGGAAAGAGCGTGCCAAGGTGCCAAGGAAAGACATTCGTTAAGACTAATGTCTTTCCATGAGAGCTGCTGATAAACTTATGGGGCCAGTTTGTCCCGAGTGATACTACAGTCTCCCAGAAGACAGCGTAAAAAGAGCCTGGTAGCCATTTAAGAGATATCATGTGCGATTCTCGGTCCAGACAATTATAATTTTATTTTATTGGAACTGGCTTGACAGTGGCCGGGTGAGTGTCTTAATTGTATTGCACCCGTGGCAACGCCATACTGAAACATATGTATACGCACTTATTGTGCCGGCTCGTCCGAATTGATGCCACAGGCTAACAGAATACTAGCGTGAAATGGTAGTTGTACTTGAATCGGTGCTTGTTTAGCTGAGTGAAGATACCGAAGGCCTTTAAAAATACTATTGCGCGGACAGGCTCGCGGTTGTCCGTGAGCAGCGGTGTTTTCTTGCCATATAAGAGACCTATAAGCTCCGTTGTCCGCTATATGGTAAAAAACTATGTTTCGCTGAGAGGCTGAGCGGATACCGGTAGCCCACTAAGTTACACCGCATAGTCGGCGTAAAAAACCGGCTACACAATGAATAGTGCGCATTACGATCTCTTACTGTTAAGGGTACGCTATTGCTCTGTTGTCCGCTATTTAATAAAAAACGTAGATAGTTTTATATATCTGGATTCTTATTTTTTTTTTTCGATTCTAATGTCACGGTCTCACGAGTCGGTTTTCTCCCGCGCCCGCCGCAGTTTCGGTTATAAGTACCTATGCCTTTCCTGTAACATTATATCATGAAATCATCTTTTCAGAAGTGCATGGTCGTTTTTTGCCTGGACAATATGGTGCAGCCCAACTTTGCCTCAAGCAATTATATCAACGACATTATGGATTTACATTCATTTAGAATCTGAGTATAGCGTACGTTATGAAACGTCTGGAACGGTAATGGCTTTTATTACGCGTTCTATATGTACCTATATACATATTGATAAGAAACTGTTTAACCATTGATAAGGTCGACAAATGTAGGTACTCAGTGTGGTTTTATAAGTAGAAATTACTTTTAAAATATTTTTATTTTATAACTTTTAAATTAACTGTTATTACCGTTATCTTAATTAAAATCGAAAATTTTAAAATGTGAAATTTTACATTTTAAATGACAATTTAAATTTTAGGTAATTTAAATATTGAAAATAATAAAATTAAGCGCCATGTAAGATGTTTTGTTTCTGAAAAATACCTTGACGGTTTAAAAATGAACTCCTTAATCGATTTTGATAGACGAGATGAAATTAATTTTTGTAGTGAAAAAGTATATATTTACTTTTTTACGCTTTAGTATGATTTTCTTGATTAATATAAAATCAAAAAAGAGGGTTTTTATAAATACAAGAAAAGGCCGTACAAGGTTGACGTGTCTGAAAATTTTCTATATTGTTAATTTCTTAATTGTATTGAAATTCTCTTCGTTCCAGATGAAAGTACCTTGGGATATAGGTTTCTCAATAATGCGTCTGTTCTGTCTTATATATTTGACACCTTGCTTTATCATAAGCGATACTAATGTAGTACTGCGATACTACAATTCAATATATTGGATATTTCATTTGATACTTTTTGCACTGATGTTGGCTGCCATACTCATTTACAAAGTGAGAGAGGAATAATGAAAAATATATGGTAGTAGAAAATGGATCTTTTATTGAATTAATAACATTATATCTATAGAGATTCTCGTAAAATAAGTTTCCATTATATCTATTCTCATATTAATATGAAGTAATATTTGAAATATACTCAAAAATGACAGAAACTATTTGAGAAATTCTTGCATTGATGGGAATTGTGTCTATTCTAAATGAAACAATTAGTTAAAATTTGCACTTATATTTCTATAACGTAATAAAATTTAAAAAAAATTTGGTATATGGTTAATTTACATAACAAAATCAAATCACAGATAATGCAGTGGAAGACTTCATTTGTTATCTTATATTTATATAACGATTTGGTACAGTAATTATAATGTATAAATGGACAAACAATACTAATTATCCTAATATTTAACAAATCAAAACTAATGTGTTGATATTTGATAAATAAAAATATTATTAAGATACCATATTTTTCTGCATAAAATTATTCTATTTCATGAAAAAATTAACTTGTTAACATTCAATTTGTTCCATAAATACATTCTACACTGAAAAAGGTTATATACAAATAACAAAGTTAATTTATGAGAACAACATTATTTATTATCTATACGCTGATTATAAAAATTAACTATTATTGTCTTTATTGTTTAGCTTATATATTTTTACCTATAACTATATAATATGGTCATAAATAACAAACTCTTTGAAACAAAAACTTAACTTAGATGTTTGACATATATATATGCCCACATTTATGTTGTATAAATATCTATTATCATTAAAAACTAATTGATATGTAATAAAAAAAAGATATATTAATATTTTTACTTTATCTCTGTAGCTATTATGTTGATTTTGGGCTCTTCTATTGTCTGTTTGTTTTGAATTAAACGCAGCTCAATTAGCTTGGGTGGAATCTTCCCAGATGGACAATGTTCTGAAAAAAATTAAATTCTTTTGTGTATTGTTCATAGACTATTAAGATTAGAACTCTTAGAAGTTCTGAAGTTACTGAAAGTAGATATTCTATAAAAATTATTGGATCAGGACCACATTTTATTTTGATGCATGTTCACTCACTGTTATCTATTTATCCAAAAAATTTTTTTTGTAAAAATTGCATGAAGAAACTTACTTCTAGCATTATCATAAGTGTCTTTAACAATGGCCTGCAGTGTAGCAATTGTTTGTTCCAGAGATAATTTTAAATTATTTTTAGTTTTATAAGTCCACGCCATAAATAATGCCGCAAAGAGATCTCCTGTGCCTGTGAAGTTTGCATCAACTTTCGGTATCACTACCTTGTAGCAACTATCTAAAAGTAATTAAAATATTTCAAATTAGTACAAATATTCAATTTTATAAGTAACAATATAATTTTTTTTATATTGTACCTTTATTGCTAGCTATCCCAATCATGTTGTTTTCATCACCCAAATATGTACTTGATAAGACAACAGTCTTTACACCTTTATGATGTAGAACCTGTATTACTTTAATAGCATCATCGAAATCTTTTATAGACAGCCCTGTCAAGAGTTCAGCTTCAAATTGATTAGGAGTCAGGATATCAGCTAAGGAAACAATATCATCCCGATACACTGGTAATATGCTTTCAGGCACATAGAGCTTGCCATTATCACCCATAACAGGATCACATACTAAAAATTTATGAGGTTATAAAAAACACTATGTATTTACTTTATCAATATTATAAATGTTTTTTTTCATAGCTGCATTTAAATATTTTAAGGAATTCAGCTACTAATTATTTACTTACTAGTACCTATTAGTTATTTATACTTTTAAAAGCTTATTTAAATTTTCATAAATTACAAGAATTTATTTATATATCATCATACAGAACTCACCATAAACTAAATCAGGATTTTTCAATTTTAAATTCTTTACTATTTCTGCAATTTTTTTTAAAGTTTCTGGAGATCTTGAGTAGCCTGTTAAAAAGTGTGTATAATAATCAACTTCATTTAACACAAGGCCCTCAATTAATGCGTCCATCTCCTCATTTTGTAATACAGTTCCTTTAATATTTTTATACCCAGTATGAGTTGAAAATTGTACAGTATTGATTGCATCTACTTCGAAACCTAGAACCTTTAATGGTAAAATTTACCAATATATATTTTTGTGATTAAGTTTTATTTGAGAAATTTTCAATTATTGACTTACTTGAAGAGGAAATACAGCACTCTTATTTCCTACATAACCATGAACAACGTGGCTCTGAATAGAAAGAACTCTTGGTGTTAAGGACATGATTATAATATTTCGTTTATTAACTTATAAACTTGTGATTGAACTTAATAAAATTTGTGTTATAGTATATCCGAAGACGATATAAAATAATTGATATTTTTCTATTACACTCACGAAAACGAATTAAGAATAAGAGGTTTAAATTAATAAAAAGTTTTAATAAGCTTTAACCACGAGTTACATCACTGAATAATACACTTAAACTACTAAATATTGAATTGAATGATAATTATTCGACATTGACGATGACAGTCGAGACATCATAATTGTTTATATTTCAATTTGTCTATGAGTATTACTGAGTTAGCACAGACACAATTACATTTATTTAATTTAAAATTATTTTTTAACATCAAAATGAGTAACTGTTTTTTGATTTCTTTTTGTAATTATTAGAAATGATTTAGGGTACTTATGTTCGAAATACAAAATAATAGTATTAAAATAAAAATATTGTATGTTTTACTTAACATTGTAATTATACTGATAAATTAACTGTTGCTTGGCTGATCTCTAGTAGTCTCATAAGCTCGCTCAAGTGTGTCAGTAATAATCTTCATATCATTTTCTATACTTCTTGCCCAATTTTCAACATCACCAATTTCTTTTAAAGCACTGCTAAAGTTTTCTACAAGAGCTAACCACTGCTGTGTTTGTTTTGCAAAATTTATAGCTCCTTGATGTAATAATTTTGCCTCAGCATCAAGCTTTTTCTGATTAAGATACGCTTGAGCAACTCTAAAACAAAACACATTTTTTATTTACATGATGCTTTGTAGTTATTGTTATTCCAAGTTCCTGGCTAATAAATAGAACCTGCTACTTTAAAATGTTTTACCCGACATTAAGATGGTCAACCAAAGCCTGTGTTAAATCATTGGCAGCAGCAATACATTCTTTTCTTTTCTGTTCTGAAAATTAAGTTTATTTTAAACAAAGAAGCCACAATGAAATTTAACTTGAATCTGTAAGTTATTACCTTGTGTAATCCTTTTTGCAACTTGTTTGGTTTGATGCTCCTTTACCAAAGATGACAGCATATTGAAAATATTTGTTGATGAAAATATCAACAAGCACTGTTCATGCAAAATCATAAGATTTTACACAAATCTATTTAAACAAGTGCTTACTTTCCAAGTTATTACACAATATAATAGTAAATAGGTAGCTATATTTTATTAATTGTGGGGAAATGCTTGTTTTCAATAATTTTTGGTATTCCATTTGAATCCAATCAGAAACTCGAATTTTTTTGTTATTTGTCAGCTGTCAAACGTCATTAACCTCAGCTGTAGTTGTGCCTGATTTTAGATAAACAGATGACTCAACATAATTTAATTTATTATGTCGCTGAACAGAATGTTGAATTAATTGAATTAGTTTGGAAAATAAACTTATAATATTTTTATTGTCCCCAATAAAAGATTAGGGTGCACTTGGAATTTGGATTTGAAGTGTCAGTATAATATTATGAAATTTATTGATATATACGACATTCTCTAATGTTTGAAATTAAGTATATGATTTTTTATGTCCACACTAAAACTAGATCAAATATCAATTCAATAGACATTAAGGATACGGAAATGACGTTTGGTGTCGCTATATTAACGGTAGGTACGACTTATTTTTTATGATCATCTCGATCAAATATATCCTTGAATTATATGGTCCAAGACAGGTACGTATATATTATATTATTATATATATATTTGTTAATCTCCTGGCGGTCGTAACAAATCAAAGAAGAAATATATTTTAGAATTTATTATAATATCCAAATTATGATATAAAAATAAATATATTTATAAATATAATATATATAAAAGAATAAAATATTAAGCTTCTTTCTTTTCTGTGTTATGAATTGAACCATATTTTTCTTTCAATTTTTCACTGAAATTGGGGTCATCCCAACCCCATAAGAAATGTGTACCATCTCCAGTACGATAAGAACGATTTTTTATTATTTCAGGCGAGACAGACTTTAAATCGTAAGCTTGTCCAATCTGGAAAAAGCAAAGATTAAATTAAACATTTACTAAATAATAAGGTTACAACGATCATTATCGAAGTTAACAAAAGTATCACATGCACATTTACGCAAGCTTAAACATTTACATGGAAATTCAAGTTTTAATAGAATATATGACGTGTTCACAATTTTTTCTACTCTATTAATATTATAATATGTACATAATTCGTTTTATTCTATAAAATTAACATCCTTATAATTAGGAACCACCGACATGAACTAAGTATATATTTATATGTGAGGAAATTATATAAAGATTTCTTTAATTGACTATCAAATGTCAACTGCGTAGTGAATTATCGGATCTGATTTACGCTGCCAGATTAAAAAATAAACGTGTACTGTCGTTTTATAAGACACTTATATTATTTTATATAAAAGCAAACTTTATTTGTTTTTTTCCTAACAAGATATATATATATATATATATCTTGTTAGGAAAAATATATATATATATATATATATATATATATATATGTAGCTGTAGCTATAATCAGAACATTATTTTATAACTCACTTTTGCCATAGCCTCAATGAAAACAATAGTTGGTGTAAGCATGTTGTACAGAGGCAGTTCAGTGGCACGGTAGTCCCAAGGAAAGGTGTGGTGATAATTGTGGAATCCCTCAACACAGATCATCCAGACGCCTATATTGTCACGTGGATTCAATGACCTGGAAGTATATTTTTTTACAAATAATTTAATATTAATTTTACTTTGCCATATTCTGACGTATAATAAAAAGGTTTTAAATAGTAGTCAGTTTTTAAATAAATCAGCCTGTGTTATTATATAAAAGATTTACCTATCATAGGGACGGTATCCGAATGTGTGTGAGAAACTGTTAACGCTCCATACCACATTGATTCCACATGTGTAGCGAAGTATAGTCGGTATGAAAAATGCATTCAACCAAGTCTCACCCCAGAAATATACTGGAATTACCGTTGGCAGAACAAAACATAGAATTGGCATCATCTTCATATAATGTCTGCAAAATATATTTCAGACAAATTACATTTTATAGAATTCAAAAGTTATATTTATAAAATATATATATAGAATTTCCAACACGAAAATTATGACTAAATAATACTTCCGATTACATCGTCATTTCAGCCGTAAGACGTCCACTGCTGGACATAGACCTTGGACCTCCATGTGTACCTGTCGGAGGCTAGATATTTATTATTATTATTCTGATTACATACTTCTTTTGAAACATAACAACGGGATCCTCATACAGATCTGTGACGTCAATGCGTCGACCACCTTCAATGACTTCAGGGCTTTTCTTGCAGCAGAGCCACCCCATGTGAGAGAAGAACAATCCCCGCTCGGCATTATGGGGATCGGCGTCTGTGTCCGCGTATTTGTGGTGTGTGCGGTGGTCTCGAGCCCATTCGAAAATACAATCCTGAAAAAAAATCCACAAAAACAGGTTTTATTTGTGAGCTCGTAGCTGCTAACTGAATGATGATGTTTTAAATAAAAAATTGAGATTGTAAAAATGAACTTTATCTACTAATTTATGCAATTCTAATACAATTTGTAACCAATGTGTGGAGTGTTTTAAATTTGCTTAATTTCATTACTTATTTAAATGTTAAACTTACCTGAAAACCCATAGTTTGCCATATCATGAGCACCACACGAAGAGGCGTCTTTGCTTTAAAGCAACGATGGGTCCAAAGTCTGTGAGATCCAGCGCCAATTCCAATAGCGCACATTAAATGGACTAGAAATGCTACAATAAACATTAGTTTTAGTTAGTGAATATTAAATAAATAATAATACCTTTTTTAAATTGCGTATTTTTTTTGGAAACGGTGTCAAACGATTAGGAGGCTCATCTAGGATAAGTGGTCCTCCTTAGAGACAGATTCTTATTAACATAATTAACGTTATCCACATTCCTGAACATAAATCTGTTCCAGCGACGAGGCACCAAAAAGGCCAGAACGTTGCGTCGTAATAATTGCGGGATCAATTAGTTGTGCCCAAACATAACTTGACAAAATCTGAGTTGTCGGCTTATATACTGGGTCCCGCGGACTTCAGCAGTAAGGAATGCAGCTTCCAACGTAATATTTAAGAGCAGAGTGAAGTGGTGCTGTTGTTAGAGGTGCACTACACCACGGAGGTGTTGTACAAACTCCAAATTGTGTAAGACAAATAAATATATATAAAAAGGTATAAATTATAGGAAATTCGTACCGAATACATTAGTCTGCCATTTGGCTGATGTTAGCCCTAAATAAATCCCGTATGCCGAACCGATATGTAGGAAAAGGAACCAGAATATATTGAACCACACATATTCGTATTTCTTCGGTGCTGCGTTTTTAAGAACTGATACGTCTTTAGCGAGACCCAAATCCGATGTCTGTGTATCCGATTCAAAAACTACCCCACTTGGGGTTGGATCTGCTTGCGGTGGCATTATCTACAAATATTATATTGCAATATTACTTAGTATATTTGATTATATTATCGAAAATTACTTTTTATAAATAATTATAAAAAACTAAATGTATTCGTATTGCAAGACGATATAAAAATAAAACTTTTAAATGTACAAATAAAAAAGCAAAATAATAAAACAAAGATAGCACAAATTAGCTTTTTGTGCTATTTTTGTGCTTATTATTATTGTATGTTGCACTGAATAATTTACCGTATTCGATGGATAAACGAATTTGAAAATAAACTCTTATAAGTAAACGATATAATAAAGAAACAGAAAAGTTATATTCATTGATTAAAAGGAAGCGGTACTCACCAGCGAAGTTGTCAGACTAATAAGAATAAAACAACGTTCTTTATTTATATACAAGGATAACAATGGTGTTACACACTTAAATCTTTATTCAAGCGATGTTAATAAGGTGACATCGAAGCACATACATTTATAAACAATTGTAATTAACATTAAATTTTTGGATTATATTTAAATTATGTCTTAATTTTGTTTGAACATACAAATTTCCTTTTAATATTTACAATTTAGCTGTTAGCATTATTTAATTATATATATAATTATATAAAGTTATATAAATTATTTAATTATATAAAGACAATAAAAAGCCGGTAACACAATCAATGCGCGGACTGTGGCGTGGTTGTCCATGAGCGGCAGTTTTCTCTTACCGGATAGGAGACACATCTGCTCCCTTGTCCGCTATACTATAAAAAAAATGTGATAAAATTCCAAAAGAGTAAACACCAGTATCATTTTTTTATATTAAAGAATAAATTATGTTAGTCGCAAAAAGTAAATGGCTCATTCATTATAAGTAAACAAAAAAATAATAATAATAAATAAAATAAATAATAATAAAAGATAAATAGCGTGACTATATGTAAATTAAAAATTTATAGGATTCCATGCAGGTAACGTAATGTCCTAAACAAATCGTATAGGTACATTGCCTCGGTAAAATCAAATTTCCCATTTCCATGTTAACCAATCGCAGGTCATATGGATTTCGGCTACAAATCACTATCGGAACAGCAGTCTCGCATGTAATTTCCTTGAATCGTATGAAAACGAATTTACCAAACCATATGGTCGATCGGAGTTCAGGAAATACGTAAAGAATTATTACTTTACATGTACTCAACAACTCTATATTTTTGGTAACCAATATTTAAGTTTATACTAAACCTTTAATATAGACGTAAAAAGTAAGAAATAAAATCATAAATAAAAAGTGCGTAAAATACATTTGTTCATGTCGTAAAGACATACGAAAATGTCATCTTTAAGAAGCTAATAAAGGCACAAATTTACATTCAGCATTACAAACGTTAAAGAAGCGAATATACACAGTAAATATAATCACAGAATGACATCAAAGAATACAGTTCAATGTTCATGTTGAGACGACTCAGATTTGTAAATGCGGTAAACATATGAAGGGAATGAATGGAAAATCTTCCGAGCGACTAACTGGGGCGTGATGCGGAGATTTTATTTTGAGGAACCTTTTGCTGAGACCACTCCGATTTCCTTCCACTCCATAGATAATCGGAACGGAATGAGATTTAAAAGAATGGACTCGTTCGTGAAAGGAGTGTTTTAATATTTCAAGTATTACAAGTATCTAAAATAGTAATAGGATTACGTCTTTTTTATATCACAATATACATATACATTCTATAATATTTTTGATTAGTATTTTTAATTAATTCGTGCTTAGGTTGTGTTGCCGGCTTTAGAAATGCTTAAGCGGTATAATTTCAAGGGTCTCGGATATTCTGACTAACTCAGTGCAACAGTAAAAGTAGTGTGGTACTGTGTACTCGTGGTATCCTTTCGGACGAGCCAACACAATCAGTCCGTCAATATGGCTCTCTACATTTGTAAGACAACAACATATAATTTGTTAAGTTCTGTGCCTTTGGCTTCATGGTAGCTTACAAGACCGCTCAGAAAAAAGTATCCCTAGTGTATATAAATCTTTTCCAAATTTAAATTTAAAATTTAATTTTATTAATTTAAAATTTAATTTTATTTAATTTTTCCAAATTACGTTACCTATATATTAAATAAATAAAGATGGCTTTAACCACATTTAAATATATATGTATAGTTCCATAACTAATATTCTGTTTTACCATAAACTGGATTAAAAGGTTTGTCACAGAATATCCATTGCATTGAGCAATTGACAGATTGTCGGTAACAAAGAGCGCCTAGCGTATTGATAAATTAATTTAAAAGGTGTATTAAAATATTTATTGCCACAGTAAAAATTTACATGAAATATTTCACAAAGAGAAATTTGAATTTGGATTATACTCGTACCTTCAAAGCTGTCACGTTAATCAGTGAGCGTGAAACGGTGCCCTTGTACTGTTTCGCTGAGTGAGTTATCCATACTCGTACATCCATACATCGGAGGTCTTAAAAAATGGCGGCCACACAATACTATGACAATGGTTGTCCATGGGCGGTGTTCTCTTACCATATAGGAGACCCACCTGCTCCGTTGTCCGCTATACCATAAAAACAAAACATTTTTA
>DWCF01005392.1:0-14331 GCA_018230265.1 Delias oraia
CCCCGACATGTATGAATGGAGGTCCAAAGGGGAGGCCTATGTCCAGCAGTGAACGTCTTACGGCTGAAATGATGATGATGATTACTTAGAGAGCTTCAAAAAAAGAGCGTTCATATTCCTTAAAGGCCGGAAACGCATTCGCGGCTCTGCAAGTGCTAGAGGCGTCCGTGAGCCGAGGACCGCTTATCTTAGGTGAGCCTCCTGCTCGTTAGCCACCATTTCCACAATGAATAAGTTTTCAAAAATGAAGAATTTCCTGTTACCAACAGTTGATAATATTCGACTGATGTAGCTAAGTTAGCGTTATCATTTAAGTTTTATTATAACCAGATTGATTACTTCATAGAAGATACAAAGAAAGTGTTTCTTTCGACTACATACATCATAAATACATATTACTAAAGTTTACTAAATGGCATTACTTGTACCATTTAATTTTTAGATTATATAATTTACATTGAATTTACACCGCAAATATACAGTAGATTTTTTTTTATAAAACAGACATACATTTGACATACGGTGTGTTGATTAAATTGGCGATTTTTTTTTCTTTCTTCATCATTCTTATCGGAAAATAACAGTTTGTCTTTAATTAGAGATTTTTAAAAGTAGATACTAAGTGTCCATGGACTCACATAAATCCAGGAATTACTTGCAATGTATTTATCTGAGTGAGTGAGGATACCGGGGGACCACTAAGTTTTTATAGACTAGCAGACAACGGAGCATGTGGCTCTCCAATATGGTAAGAGAACACCGCCGCCCATGAACAACCGCGCCACATTCCGCGCATTGGTTGTGTTGCTGGCTTTGTACGCTTACGCGGCACTTTTAAGGGCCTCCGATATCCTCCCTCACTCTGCGAAACAGTACAAGTACCAATACACGCTGACTATTCTGTGAGCCCGTGGTTTATTGAGTTCATTTAATTTTATTGTAATACTGCCAAATTTGAACGTACGTGTATGTTTATCTTTGTTAGGATTTAATATATTCGAATTATAAGAGGAATCTTATGTTTGTGTTTTTAAAGTGTAATGTTTATTTTGATTAATATAACATTTATCTTGTGCATTTATTAAAAACATGTAGCAACCTAACTTTAACTATTCGAGTTTGAATGATAATGATAAGGATTGCCAATAATTTGCCATCGTTTGATTGTGTTTGCCTTAATTTGGTCTTTTTTTTTCAGGAGAGTGTCGCGGCTGATATGGACCACAGGGGCATACTGCCTCCGCCACCACCACCGCCCATCTTACCAATGCTTGGACGTGAGTAATGATCACAGCACTATAGCAGACAATAAGCTGACAACCTCCCAAGAGAATAAAAATTCAGATGTTAGGATTATGTGTAGGGACCGCGTTAATAACAGTTTTCGCCAGAAAGCCTCGAAGCCTCTTGAGAACCTCATAGCTAAATAGTTAAAAATGTCTACCGTAAAGAGGTATCACAAATAATACATACATATGTATGTATGATTTGTTTGGCATTGCTCCGAATCTAACGCACAAATTACGATTTTCTATTTTATTGCTGAAGTAATCGAGATGGATCTTAGCTATAATGTATAAATTATTGTTCAGCAAAACAAATTTGTGAGAAAACTTTAAAGTTGTCTTCAATAAAAAACGACGTATTCCACAGATATCGAGGACGTGGACCATAGAATGATGCCCAGTGTGCCCGCTATTTCGCCGCTTACCCCACCAGCCTTAAGGCAACCGGTCGTTCAAGGTTAACTCTTTAATGCAACTTGATGGTTTACTTTTAGTTTATATATAAACTTTTTTGTTTAATTATCCGAATCTTATTTCCGAAAACTATGTGAAAATTCATCTATGAAATTGTCAAGTTATAATAATTACTTGCGGTCATTTTCTTTTTAGTGAAACATTCATATAAGTATTTATACTATTTGTTTTTTAGATTTTATTTGTTTTTTTTTTGATTATAAGACTGATAGAATGCTTTTTTAACTTTGTCCGAGTTTAATTAATCTCACGCGTTATCATGCTCTACAATAGTATATAAAAATTGTATCGTTAAGGCAGGCTTCATTCACCAATTCATTGATTCACGTTGCAAACTCTGTGGGTGTAATTTTTTTTCCTTTCGTTTACTTAAAATAGAAAATAAATATAACAAAGATTTATCTCTGAGATAGCCTGGCATGAACATCTTAGTAGATCCAGAGATTTCCCCCTAGAACGTCACAAACTTACAAAATTTTTTAATATAAGAATAGATAAAGTTAAAAATATTGGATAAAGTTGATTTAAATAGTTTTTTTTGTATAATTGCAGACGTCGACCATAGGAATTTAATATCGCTGACTCATCAGCCGCAAAGGCCACAAAATCCCGGACTCGATCAGGTAAAATAAAATATTGTGTGTTATTTATTGTTAAATATTTGAGTGCATAACTTATTGTTTCATTTTTCAATGTGTTAACAATTTTGAAATCATTTGGGGACGTGTATCAATTACATGATATTTTATTTAATATTTTTAACCCCCTCTAATCTTTGGTGAAATGTGGTGAGATTTAAGTCTATGCCCCCAACCATCACCTGTATTTTTAGTATATACAAAAAATGATTTTTTATAAAAAAAATTTAAGACGTCATAATATAAACTTAATTTATCTATAATTAAAGATTACTGACAAACAATTCAATACACGTGATATCTTGCTATAGCTCCTCTCCCCCTGTGATGTTTTGTATTGTTTTTCAAACAATTGCGAGATATACAGTACTCCCAAATTAAAAATGCGCATGCAGAGCTTCCTTAATTGTCGTATTACCGGAAACACCCGAATCACCCGAATCATTCAATCCGAAAGAAATAGGAGTCAATATCATGTATACAATCGACAACAATGCGGGCAGTCCACGGGGTCGTCGATGAGTCCCCGATCCGTTGGTTGTGGTATTGACTGCGCGTGACTGTCTGGGATTATATAGAGCTGCTATCGCACATTCTTCTTGGTTTTGTTTTCTAATTGTATGTATAAAGAAAAGGTACTTAACCACTCTATATACATATCGTCTTCCAACCAGTGACAAAGATTTGTGCGCATTATCACTTTGGGAGAACTGAACGTGTTTTGACAAATTTTTATGCTATATAAAATGTTGATTTCAGGACTACCGAGTGCCGGCCATGGTTCCACCTCCGGATATTGTTGAGAGTGTTGACATGGAGTTGTCAGAGGACGAGGACCAACGTAAGATGTTTGAGGATATATTTTGTTATTGTATAGATTCGATTTTGAGAGCTTCGAGACGTATCGGATTCGATTCACGGTTTTTAATTTTTTTAAAATATTTATTCGGTCTGGAAAGGCTTAGCAGTGGCCGAGCGAGTGTCTCAACACTGTCGCACCCGTTAGAGAGTTACTGACGCAGTAATTGGTTCGTCTCGTCCGAAGTGATACCACGAGCTCTCAGAATATCAACGTGAAAAAGTGCTTGTACTGTGTTTTGCTGAGCGAATAAAGTTTAAGCGGCGTAAACAGCAACACAACCTAAGCTCGGATTGTGGCAGGCTTGTCCATGGGCGGCGGTGATATCTTACAATATACGAGACTCGACTTTTACGCCATACGAGCGTTAGTGTGATATTTTTTTCGGAATGCTTTTGTATGTTAAATACGTTTTGATAATTACATCTTAGTCCATGGACAATCGCATCACAATCTATAGATTCGTTGTGTTGTCAGCTTTTTATATAGGAACTCCGGTATATTTATTATTTGAATATTTATAGTAATGCAGAATGTGTATCCTAGTATAATAACTGTTTGTCAACTCTTCAAGACAAAGATTCAACCTAATGACCATGGTATTACTAGACCTAAGGACTAATTGGAATACATTTAAATTTGAAACAAAAATACAGCACAGTTTCTTGCCGATTCTTCTCTGCCAATTTAGTTCTGAATCGGTGGTACGTTCATAAGAGCTTCATTGAAGCCACGATTTAAAGTATTTGACTTTGTTTACGTAGTAACTACAATGAGTGTATGTTTTCAGAAGGAATGTATCCGAATCAGAGTCAAATAGAGCACAGAAGGAATATCTTCAACAACAACAAGGTCCTTGTCGGTGGCGATGAAAAGCTTCTCGAGTTGCACGCCAACAAACTGGACGGACCGCACTCGGTCCCAGCAGTACCGCCACTCTCGAATCCATTCGATAACATGCCCGCGAACCTGAAATTCACAATGCTTCCAGAGTTTCCAGAGCCGAGCATACAGAGCCTACCGCAATTCCAGAACTACTCGGAGAAAGTCCCCAACAATCAGGCATACAACGATTTTGAAACGTACAATCCGAACTTTCAGTCCAACAACTTTCCGGACTCCACGAATATACCAAACAATCTGCCGAAAAGCTTTCCCAACAACGCGAATCTGCCGAATAATAACTTTGACGCGTTACCGAAAAACTTTCCAGCGTCCCCGAGCTTTGAGAGGCCGAAAAGTTTGCCCTACGATCTGAATTTCGCGAAGGACATCGAGGAGATTTTCGAAGACGAGAGAAACGATTTGGATATGGATAGGCAGGATGTTGGTAATAGTGATTGGAATCCGCGGCACAGATACCCGAGGAATTGGAGCCCGAGGTCCAATTTTAGGCCTCCGGGTCAGTTCGGGCCCTCGTTTCGGCCCCGGAATGGCCCCAGACCGGCTGGTCCCAGATGGATGGGACCAAGACGTTTTTGGTGATGTTAATATGTAATTTAAGATTGAGTTTGTGTGTCTTGGTTGGTTTAAATAGTATCTGGTTAATATAGGATTTATTTGATCATATGATATGATATGATTTCATATGATTTGTATCATTAGATTCAATTATAGTTGTCAAAAATATTTGGGCCAAATGTTATTGTGAAATTGATATTTTTCTATATTTTTTATAGTTTTCGCATCGCTAGGAAACGATTGTCATTGGACCTAGTTATAAACAAATTTTCGTCGGAAAGAAAATCATGGATGATTTCCGTTTATTGTACTATTTCGTACATAACACCAATGTGAATAACCATTTTAAAATTGAATTAAGTCTTTGTTACCTTGTTTGGCCACCCTGTGATACACATTCTCATATATTTTATCACTTCAGCTTGTTCATAACATAGATTTATATATAAAATTTCATTGTATTAGTATATATTATGGCGATTATATTCAATAGTCGCGAAATAAATGTTTGTCTGAACTATGTACAATTTTTAGCCCTTTTTTATAGAGGATTTATCCGTCCATTACGTATATAGAATATTATATTAGCGTGGGGGGGATTGGTTAGCATACATCAATATATACCGTAGCCCTAAAAGACGGCGTTTGAAATGTTTTACGTGTGATTCAAGGTCCCGAAGAAAAGTTTCCAAGGAACGGGTTAACCAAGACGATAAATTAGAATTTTAAGAATAAAAAACACTTTAATGGTTAAGCTTTATCAAAATTGGTTTGTTTACAAACAAGTAATTAGTAGAAATATACGTTTAGTTTCAATTCAGATTCTTCAATATTTTATTAAGCTAAGAAAGAATTAGAATTTTTAAATAAATATTAAAGTTGCCACAATTTAATAGTTCTGTTTTTCCTTGCTGAGTAGTAATTGTTTTAAAAACGGTACACTCAAAGCTATTCAAATTTACATATTTTTTATCGGTAGCTTTACAGTCAAACCATCGTAGAACAAATTTATAATCTTAAAATATCGTTTTAATTTAACGATTTAAGTGTATTTTCAATTAAACAGATTTTCATAATAAATTTATATTGTTAGGAACAATAATATAGAAAAGAATATATCATTTCGTATAAAAATATCAGAGAAGTAATGCAGACATCTACAATTTATAAATTTTTAATAAAATGATGCCGCGTATTTGAATGAATAAATTACAAAATTACGTGTGTGGTAGTTTAGGTAGTTTTATTATTTCAATTTTTGAAGTGGTTATTTAACATTTTTCTGCATTAATTAAACTTAATGCGAGAAAAAAGTTTATGGAATTTTAAATAAAACCGTTACACCACAATGCATCTCAATTAACATCCCTTTTTGCGTGTATGCATAATGACGTAGGGAAAAAGCCGTTCAAAATATGTGTACAGTCTGTAAGTAGTTACTGTGACGAACAAGCTGAAGTAAAGATTTAACAAAAGAATAGTAGTAGTAAAATTTTTAATCATTTTTATGCTCAAATTGGATTTGTTGCCGTTTTAAAATAAAACACATTGTCAAAATGTTTTAATACATAACATCTGATCTCAAGAGGTTTTAAATATATGAGTTCTAGTCACGTTACATCACATTTTTTATCAAAATACACAAATCTAGACAAATTTGACAGTGTTATTTTAGTATTAATATAGTAATTTCTGAATATTATTCTCTGTATCTAAACAGTTTTGTTAAGATACCTTGAAATCTATCTTGTTACCTTGAAATGTTTTCATATTGAAAATTTACTTAATCATCATATATATATTGTGTTGTGTACATTTTGTAAATAGTAATTTTAAATTAGGACTAAAAATGCAATAATTTATCTCTAAGATATGTGAATAAATTACTTTTTTTATGTCTGGCTTTCTATTTACATTACAAGCAATCTACTTGAATAGAAATAAAGTTGTAGCACTTTTGTAACTGATTTTAAGAAATCGAATAGACAATTTGGCGTATTTTTTGCATTATTTAAAAAATCAAGAAGCTCTGACTTTTTATGGTATAGCGGACGGCGGAACAGGTGGGGCTTCTATATGGTAAGAGAACACCGCCACCAATTGACTGCCACAGTCCGCTTATTCGTGGTGTTGCCGGTTTTTTACGCCGCTTGAATTATAGAAGGTAAACTTGGCGTGACGGAAGTGAGTGTTTACTACATTCTTGATATTCCTCACTATTTAAATAAACATTTACTAATATAAATAAGACTAGTGTGCGCGAGCCAAGTCGAATGTAGAATTTCTTCAGTGCTCGTAGAAGTTTTGAAAGCGTCGTAGCTAAGTGGTAGGTCTACCAAGAAGCGAGAGATATCGCGTTCGAAACTCGGTCTGGACAAGAATACTTTAATTTATTCGGTCTCTGGAAAGGCTTGACAGTAGTCGGGCAAGTGTCTTAATACTGTCGCACCCATGAGAGAGCCATGCTGAAATATATGCTGACGCACTAATTGGGCCGACTCAAAGAATACTCATCGTGAAACGGTAGTTGTTCTTGAAATGGTACGAGTACTGTTTCGCTGAGTGAGTAAGGATATAGGAAGCCATTAAAAATATTGCCTAAGCGGTGTAAAAAGCCAGTAGCAGAACCAATGCGTGGATTGTGGCGTGGTTGTCCAGGGGTTCTGTAATCATATAGGAGACCCACCTGCTCCTTTGTACGCTATACCTTAAAAAATGCAGACACACTGCACTATGTTAATGTTCGAAGAAGTTTTTTTATTGTATGTAAGTAAGTAGAAAAAAAAGACTCGGCGATACATAATGCGCGCCCGTGGATCGGTGATGTCTCCCGCGTCGTGTAGGTCAATGTGAAGATTGCGGTAGACCTGCGTTGCCGCTACACGTCTGCGCCCGTGTAGACTGGGCGGTGTCTCGTGCGTCGTGAAGGTATACTAGTAATGCGAGTGCGGTAGGCCTGCATTGCCCCTACATGCGTGCGCCCGCGTGTCCAAGGTGAAAGGGTCGCCGATGGCGCGTATAAGTTGCCGCCAGCAAACGATATTTTTAGGTTCCTCTGATATCCTCAGTCATCGAAACATAGTAGAAGTACTGTTTCAAGTACAACTACCATTTCACGCTGAATATTCTGTGAGCCCGTGAGTTTAATTTGTTTTGTAATTATGATACATTAATGTTAGGAACTGGAGCTATTAACGTCCAAATCCCAAGTCATGCTTAGTTGTGCTATGTTTGGTATCTTGTTTTTTTATTATAAGATTTATACTTATTTAATAATAATTATTTTACTTCCTTTGGTGATATTTTAGATATATTCACTGAACATCAATTATTACTGAATAACTTCTGATACACTTCAGGTCCCTTTATTTTAAGTCCAACGAATTGCGCAAGTGGGGGACAATACTAACAAGTATGTAACAATAACTTTCTACATTATCACGATATTTCATTAGTCTATTTTGCAGGATCACTATTTTTATTTTCTTTGAATTGTTAAAAAAATAAACATTAGAACCTCCATAGATTGCATTTCGTTCTGTTTATTATATACCTTTTGCGAAACAATAATTATATTGATATGATTTCTATTAAATATATTTTTTTTATTAATATCAATATAATAAATTGATTGACTGACAATAAATGACCTGTGAACCAATTTTGTTGAATAAAGCGTCAAATAGGAGGAAGGAAATTAAAAATTTAATTTAAAACACTTATCACATAAGATTATTACTTAAAGGGCATAAATATTTTTATAAGATATTTAAATAATAATATCTCTTGTCGATATTGCGACATATTTATCGTTTACCTTTGTCACAGACACCTTTTCCTTAGAAACAAAACCCCAACAACGCTGCAAAGGATTCCATTAAGGTTTAAAAATAAAACACATCAGCTACGATTACATTGTTTATTTGACAATGCATAATAAAGAACAGACAATTATAATAAGAAAAGTTGTATATGCTATAAAATTGTGAGGACATTACGAAGACTAGTTAAAAGGGTGGTACAGGGTGAATTTGTACTAAATCATATTATTCTTGCTTCAATATTACCTTTTGGTAGTTTTGGAAACAAAACTGACCGCTCTGAAATGTACTTCGCTAGCTGATTAAAGCAAAAATTTCAGCTAATCATTGGAGGATTTAAAACGAATTTCTTATTCTATATCTTAATACAGCAAGTCCTACTTTGGTCATTTCAGTGAATAACATATATTGTGTTACATGAAGCTCTAAATAGCGAGACTTAACAACAATATAGGAAATAATATATAAATCAGCGATTTTAATACAAGAAGATTTTTATTACAAATTTAATTTTTTGATGTAAAATGGAGCCCTGTACGGTCTGAATATTTAATTTTATAAATTTTGACGCATTATCTAAATACGGTTACAATCTGTACTTGGGTACTTGTGGCTCTTCAGTTTACTTTATTTTAGAGGATTTGTTTAACAAAATCGCTTCATAATCAAATAATCAATAATCTATTTAATAAGTAACAATTAACAGAGCAAAATTATATATTTTCTATCATAAAAAAAATCTTAATCAAAATGCGAAGGAATGGTTCTTAAGGTAGTATTCCGAAACAAAATCTTGTGTAAGTTTGTTTGTTTCGAACTACGAGCTTCGAGATTGCGTTGAAAGTTTGGGGTTTTTAAGATTCTTAAGCATTTTGATATAATTTTTAACCAATCCAAGTCGAGGTTCTACAAAAAATACCCAATTCTAGATATTAGAAAAATAAATGCAAAAATATAGTATGCATTTATAAGTTAATAGTAAACTTTTAATGAAAAATAAATAGCCAATGTAAACTAAACTTAACTTATAATATTTTAAGTTTTCAGGCTCAGGTATTGCTTGAAAAAACGACAATAGAACCACGTTCAGTGAAAATTATGAAAAATATCCATAGGCCTACCGTTATGTAAAAACCATTGCGAAAGAAATTAATTAAAAAGAAAATCTATTAGATATCAGTCTATGATTAAAAGTGAATTTAACAATTCAAACATAATTTTGAGTCTGTTTCGTGTTACACTGGCCTACGATGCCTTGTGATTTCGATTTCCAGGATTTAAACCTGTCTATTAAAATTAAACTAACGTTTAAATTAAAATAGAAAAATATCTTAAATAAATCCAATGTTCACACTTGCAGTTTCAAACTATAAAAAATATCATAAACATACAAATACCCACGATTACATTTCATTTTGCTTGTGAAAATATATTTTAAATACATCTTAAGTAGATCGAGGGTTATGTCCAGTCGGTCTGTCTTTCATATCCAATAATAATACAATGTGCTTAGATCGTTTTCTCACAGCTAAATATAAATCTTTCTATTGAAATTTAATTTCAATCAAATATCTACTAAATAAATAACCTTTGTGAAAGCCTTATGCAGCAAGTAGGTAAGTGAATTCACTTGCAATTCAGTCACCAAACATGTAAAATCTTTAGAATATTAGTCTTCTAGAAATATTTTTCAATCTTCTTAACATTTGAAAAGTTTATAGCTATTTATGAAGCTTTATTATAATTTCATACACAATTATAGTTTTTGAGGTTAAATTTATTAGCTTGCTAATGCAATTGGCGTATTTTAGCGAGACATATATACCTAGTAATATTAGGTAGAAGCGATTACAATAAACGGTTAAATCGCCTTTATTCCCCACCTAAACCACCAGGAAGGCTGAAAATTGAGATTTTATTATACAATAAATCCAAATCAATAAGCCAATACAAGCAAGCTACCCAATGTGAATGAATGGAAATAAATTGAACGTACGGTGACTACCATAACGAATATATTTCAGAAATATGTTTACAGCATATGCTAACGCACTACTTGGGCCGGCTCGTCCGAATTCATTCTACGGGCGCAAAGACAACTTAGCGAAAAGGTAGTTGTACTTGAAAACGGTACTTCTACTGAGTATCGCTGAGTTATATCAGAAGCCTTTAAAATGGCGTTTAAGCGGCGTAAAAAGCCAGCAACACAACCAATGCGCGGACTGTAGCGCGGTTGTTCAAGGGCGGCGGTGTTCTATTGCCATATAGAAGACCCACCTGCTCCGTTGTCCGCTATAGCATAGAAAAACAGTAAAAAATTTCTAACCATTAGAAATTATACAACCAAATTATCCTGAAATTAAATTATGAACATATAAAGCTAATTTAATTTGATTATATATATTAAATGGTAAAATCTCAATGTGATCTATATATAATCTATAATAAATGTTTTAAATATTCCCTTGAATACATCCGATGTAAGAATATTGCAACATAAGCGCCCCCGTGCCTGCGCGAAGCGCAGTGCGTAAGCCAGTAACCCAAACATATGCGAAATAAATACAATTCATATATTTTCACAAGCAAAAGCGTCCCGCGAAGCGTCGAGCCGGTATTTACCGGTTTCGCGGGTGATTTCGAGTTAAAACCGGTTTTTACCAGAGGCCAGACGATTTGCCGCCGGGCGGGTTCCTCACGCGCACAGAGGTCTTCGTATCGAGACCTTCCATCTCCTCTGAAAATTATCATTTTAATTTGAATTATTTACACTTGGAATGCCATGCTGAAGTATATGCTGACGCACTAATTGGGCCGGCTCGTCCGAAGGGACAGCACGGGCTCACAGAATACTCAGCGTGAAACGGTACTTGTACTGTGCTTCGTAGAGTGAGTGAGGATATAGGAGGCCCTTAAAAGTGCCTCTTAAGCGGCGTATAAAGCTGTGAATACAACCAATGCGCGGACTATGGGGCTGTGGTTCATGGGCGGCGGTGTTCTGTTTTCATATAGGAGACCCACATGTTCTGTTGTCTGCTATAGAATAATAAAAAATAAACTAACTGCTAATAGAGAAAGTGGAATTTTGGAGGTTCCTTTGTGTTGGCTCCCGCATCTTTCTTCCCGTGGGAGTACTGCAACCCGATGACGCCATGGACATTGTCTCCAATTGCTTCTGAGCCAAGTTCAGCTCTGAAATACACACATACAGATATATCCATTTCTTAAATAGGAGTCCCAAACTAACTTTTATATGTCTCTGCTTAACTAAATATAATTTTCATTTATCGTCACTATTTTTATACATTATTACTAGGTTACATTTTATTAGTATTTACAGGGGTATTACCAAACCAATATGACATGGGAGGCCTTCAAGAAAAGAGCGTAACATTCCTTAAAGGCCGCCAACGCACCCGCGACTCTGCAAGGGCTGAAAGTGTCCATGGGCGGAGAACCGCTTGTCCTAGATGAGCCTCCTGCTCGTTTGCCACCAATTAAATAAAAAAAACCTAATAATATTGTTAAAAAAATATCTTTTCATAAAACGAAATGAAAAAAGACAGAAGGCTCTCACATAGCTCGGTGAAAGAAGCTTCTTTAGCCCCATTTGGGTCGTGAGTACGTTGCTGGCTTTTAGGTTTGCAATACATTGCATAATACCTTTCACAATCGCTACATAATCGATACATCCATTTCTAAAATTTTATCTATTAACTGACCAATAGTACTAGTAGTAAAGATAATACTAGTTGCCGTGAAACGCCGGTTTAGAATTGTGCTTCCCCATATTAAACCGGAGAGCGGGCAGCAGCGTCCTCCGCGTACAATAAAACCTAACTACGATCGCCAACCCGCCTGCCAAGCGTGGCGATTATGGTAAACACCCACAATGAAATGAAAAACCCTATAAATACCAGGCCCCCATTCCCCGGCATTCACTATTTCTAAAGTAACGGCGGAGCAGGGGAATTGCTAAGAATCTCTGATGTTTTTGGAAGTCCAAAGGGGAGGCATGTGAGCCATATGTCCAGCATTGGACGACCTACGACTGAAATGATGATGACTAGTAGAAATAAAAGTATTAAGGTACAATAATACATGTACCGTTATGGAAGTATCAGGAATTGTTACTCTATCATTTTTTGGACATATAAATGGAAGATAAATACCAAATGTGGTGTGAGTGGGTGTCCCATTGGTGAACTTGGAAGTAGTTATGGGTACTTCCAGGTTTTCGGTTTGCGGCGAGCGAGATCTTTCCTCACCATAGATGTATGGAGAGTTCGCTGGCGTCTTCAGGTATTTACCAAGACCTAGAAAATATATATTTTTAATTTAGTATACCTTCTTATGAATACATTAAACACTAAAGTTTATAGAATGGATGTTTCTTAATCTTACACTAACACTACTAAACTATTTTTTTATGGTATAGCGGACTACGGAGCCGATGACTCTCCTATATGGTAAGAGGACACCGCCGTCCATGGACAACCGCGCTACAGTCAGCGCATTGGTTGTGTTGCCGGCTTTTTACGTCACTTAAGCGGTATTTCAAGGCCTTCAATATCCTAACTCACACAGTATAAGCACCGTTTCAAGCACAACTCCCAATGCACGCCGAGTATTCTGTAAGTCCATGGTATCAATTCAGACGAGCCGGTCCAATTAGTGCGTCTGCATAGTTCTCCAATAGCTCCAAACGAGAACTGCGAGCGCATGTGTTCGCGCAAAAATTTGAAAGCCGATGTTACATGTAATGCTCATAATGGACAATTCGTTTACCTTCACAGCACATTACATTACACGTTACACTCATTTGGACCCGGCTTAAAGAGTTTCCAAGAATCATTGAAATTTATTTCTTACCTTCAACGACACGAAGGTGACCGTCATCTAAGCAGACCCTGCCATTCACGACCACGTATTGAGGGCTGCCCACCACGTGTTGGCCCTGAAATTGCCATCAGATCTATTAGCAGCGTAAAAACAAAGGACGTATTATAATTACGTTCTTGTGGAATACAGTCGCTTGGAACTTGGACTGTAAGAGGTGCTATTGATGCTATATGTAACCGTTCGAGAGCCATGCTGAAGCATATGCTGACGCACCAGTTGGCTTGTCCGAAGAGAAACAGAATACCCAGCATGAAAGGGTACTTGTACTTTTATGAGTGAGTGAGGGTATCGAAGGCCCTTAAAAAAGCTGGCAACACAACTAATGCGCAGACTGTGTCGCGGTTGGTGATGGGCGGCCGTTTTCTCTTAGCATATAGCAGACCCACTGCTCCGTTGTCCACTATTGAATAAAACAATTAAAGAAATTAAAGTCTACTTTCTTGATAAATCTGGATGCGTTCATGAACAGTGTTATAACGTCGTTAAATAAATACATATGAGTTGGATTTTATTCTTGTGAAACTTTTAATGTTTTCTAAAACCCCACGCAAAAAAGGCACAATATTGACATCGAATTACAATGTTATGTCATTTTATGGCGCCTGTTTCCAAAAAACAGCTAAAATTGGCGACAAAAGCGCCAAATCGCCATAAAATTTTGTACAATAGTTAAAATAAGGCAACTAAGCAATATCAGTTACATTTGCTATTTCTTTTAAACATACAAATTAACAAGGTTTTTACATATTAATTTAATGCAATATAATGTTACTACAACTCCAGATTATCAAAGATATCGTTTCAGAGCAGGAGAACAATACTCGCATATATTTCCAATATGACGTCCCATTCCAGAAATACTACAGATACCTCAAATATGTTGAAATCGA
>DWCF01005393.1:0-14329 GCA_018230265.1 Delias oraia
TGAACGTTCTGATCTGCTTGATGAAGGTTGCCTCACATCTGAAGGTTGTTGTCTGAATCTGACAAGATTGCTAGCCTCGTTGCTATGTATTTTTTCTGCTTCGTTGGTGCGTCTCAAGACATTCTTTTCAGCTTCCCTCAAAGATGATCCTTTATTTGTCAAACGTTGGCTTCTATTAAGACGAATATCGCGTTCTTTGCTCTGACTTTCACGCGTTTCTACAGTGTTTATAGCAATTACAAATCTGAATTTGTCAATGGAATTTCTTTGAAGATCGGATCTAGAAAGAGAATTAGTTTTGATTGAGTTCCCTAACCGCTTTTGTACTTGAGCATTGCGTTGAGTTGTTGGCGTAAGTTCAACTCTGGTTGCCCTGTGGTCATTTTGAACTCTGTCTGTCAGCTCTCTGTTATTTGTAATGGTCAGTAATTCCAAAGATCTGGATGAACGCAGTGATATGTCGTTTGAACGTTGCCTAAAGTGACCGCTGCGTCTTTTAGATACAATGTTTGATTCTCGCCTTACTGTTATATCGCGCTCCATAGTAAGTATCGGTCTTGGTTTTTTATGAGCAAGACTTAATCTTATAGAAGATTCTAAAGTTAAATCTATAATTCTTCTAGTTGACCGTTGGCTTGAGCTAAGTACACGTCTGTCAGTATGTTCATTTCGTACTTCCCGTTTTCGCCGTGCAGCGATGTTTATCGGTCGGATAGATGTCTGGCTATCACTTAAGGATCTTGCACTTAAGCTGACGGTGTGTTCGTTTAATTGATGGTTTCTATTCTCTCGCCTTGTCATCGACTCTCTTTCTGCTTGCCTTGTTTGAACCGTTATACGTTCCGTTTGTTTATCCGAGTCCTTGATAGATTGGCTTACTGTCTCCCTTTCTTGTCTATGGGAAAGGTGATGTTCTCTTTGTTCTAGGCCATTTCTTTTCCTTAAATCTATTTTTCTATACTTCTCAATACTGCTTTTGTCACGCAAGTCTCCCATATCAAGTCCGTTATCTTGAAATGCCTTAATGTTTGCTTCTCTAAGTGCATCAACTGTAATCGAGGATATCGCACGTGCATTTATATTAGCATGTTTAAGATCTGATGTTCTGGTTAGAGATCTTGTTCGTAAGTAATGTAAGTTTCGAACTGTGCGGCGTTCATAAAGATTCTCTGATCGTCCTTCAGATATTTCTTGGTTCCTTACTAATCGAGAATATTGTTTATTTTCAGATTGTATTTGACGAAAACGTTCATAATTTTGTTGAAAACGGCTTAAACCACGATGACGACCTGAAAAGCTGTTTCTGGATTGGTAATTTCTACGTTCAGTAGGTTTTCTTGTTTGTGTTATTAAATCTGTTTCTCGCTGCAACTTTGGTAATTCCTGATATTTCTCTCTTAAAGGAAATCCCGAAAAAACGTCTCTAAGATGAACGTCTCTACGGTCGTACGATGGTGTATCAGGATAAAAGTGCAGTGAGCGTTTACAAGAATATTCCCTTCCATCAACAACTCCCACGTCTGCTTCGATCGAATTTAAAACACAAAATATAACTAGGAATAAGAAATTCCAGTTATACATAGTAGCTGCCTCCTTGTCGTATTTTATTTCACTGTACTAGTAGTTGAACTGATGATGGTTCGTTTTGAACTGGCTTAGAAACTTTCTTGGCTTCCTTTTATACGGGTTTAGGGATAGTATCGAATAAATTTGTATTTAACGCCAGAGTGAACCCAATATGCAGCATCCTACACGAGGCCGACCCAAGCTGGTGCACACATTATTCATTTCATCTGAATGACCCTAATCGAACTGCACAAGTTGTGGATAATTTTTTGAAGTTTTTTTTAATGTATTATAATACTAATTATAAAAAAGAACGTAGAATATATGAACAAATAATTAAGACCTGATACATACCCAACCCAACCCATAGCCATACTCCACCATTTCAGAGCATTCTGTTTGGCATATACGTAGCAACCATAGATATAGCTATAGGTACCTAAGTAATTTTGAAAAAACTATATGAAAGCCACAATGAAAATAAAGACTAATTTATACAATTCAATATCGTTCCTACAGCCAACCACATAGAAAAGTTATTTCCTTATATCCCAAGAAACATTATGTAGGTATCTCATGTGTATTTATTGACACCAATATAACTATGACGATGTTTATTGAAATACGCATTAATTATAGTTTAACAAATCAATATTTTTTTTACAAATTGTATATGGGCAGAAATAAGCCAAAAGATCCGTGAAACTTTTTAGATGGAATACACTCAAATTCAACTTTTGTTACTGACTGTACACGTTATCACCGTGGTCTCAGCTGCACAAGAAAATTTGTCTCCGCGCTCTACAGTATTATCAGATTAAGCTTATTGATGCGATTAATTAAACTCTTTGAATCGAAAAATGATTTTCACCATGCCCACGCTACTTTTAAATTATCTATCCAACAATATACCTACCATTGAATTGCAGAGTAGAAAAAAATGCCACTAGTATATTATATATCTAATCTTTCCACATATTTTTGCTAATAGTACACCAAAACGATTCATAAAAATCATATGGTAATGGATTGTAAAGTATTTTAACAAGAACCATATTCATAAGTCTAGGGTTGACCACGGCTAGAAAAACTCTTACTCTAGGTTAGCTTACTGCTCATATGCCACGATTTCCATAAAATAAACAATATATACTTCTATAAGTTCGATTTAATATCATGTAAGTAGGTGATGTATATCTTAAAATGACAAAATAAAGATAGAAGTGTATTTAAGATAAAATTTAATTTTATTACACTTCTGTTAGCCTAAATATAAGGGTTGCAAGTCTAGTAGATCTGAGAATCAGTCTACTTATGATTCAACATAGAAAAATACATACAAGCTGTAATTTTCAACATTTTACAATCATTCTTTTCTAACGAATTTTTTTAATGTGTTGTGGCAAACAAACAGGAGGCTGACCTTAAACAAGCGGTCCTTTGCCCATGGACACCCCCAGCCCTAGCAGAGCCGCAGGTGCGCTGCGATATTAATGTTTATAAACAATTTTTTTTTTTTTGAAAGGATTACCGCTGTCGGCATAAGACCTCTACAGGTTCGATTATAAACAAAGGTAGCTAGTCAGTTTATGAATAGTTAAAAAGTACCTATTTAGGATGTTAATGAAAATTGTTTTAAGATAACTTTGTAATCATTTATACAACTTTTATTTATTGATGTATATGATTTGAGTATATATAATAAAGATACAACTATAACGGCCTAGAACCCAGAGCTGTTAAACATTAAAAAATATAAAGACTTAATTACAAATGTATGTATGGCTTTGAAAGAAAAGTCAAAATGGGCAACCAATGGTTTATTTTAATAAAATCTTAATCCTATTTGTATCCGTAGGATTGCATGACTGCGGTAAATGGCGCTGTTGTCTTCGCAACCTTTTCACCGGCTTCCTTAGTGATTTTCTGAGGAATAATAAAATACATGAAAGCCTGCCTTACAAGTAAAATACTTTTTTTATAATGAGAACAATTGTCAGAGCAGTAACTATATCATAAAAATCAAATAATGTAGGTAAATTGAAAATCATCACTTCAAATTTCATTAAATCGATAAGTAATAATAAATAATATAATGAAATAATAAGAACAGTAGACCAACTACATCAGTTAAATTGCAACTAATATATTATGTTTCCTGATAAATTAGCGAAATATTAAAATATCAATATTAATTGTTATATAAAATATAAGTAATCCACAACCTTATAATGAAATTAATTTTAACAAAATGAAATATTTATATTTGGTTACTTCTGATTTAACTTATCTCAGCCCAATTCTACAATTTAAAAAGAAATTTGGCTATTTATTTACACAACTACAAAATTATTATTTTTCAAAAATTAACAAACCTTAAGCTTTCTTTCATAAGCAATTTTGTGGATTGTCTTGAATTTTCTCTTGTCCTCAAGCTTGCGGACAACATCACGGTACTTCCATCCAACTTCATGTGACAGACGGCCCACATGACAGTACTATAAATCAATTACATAAAGCAATATTTATTAAATTTCAAAACCATTTAGTAGCAAGACAAACTCAATAAAACTGAGGTATGAATTTAAAACTATTTTTAAAATGAGAATGTGTAGTATCCTAAATTAAACTTAACTATTTAATATATTAAATATTCTATTTTCTTGGATCTAAATTTAATTATTGTTTTAGCTATTTCATCATTTTTCTATATTGATGCTACAAAATTTTATTAAGGTTCATTATGAACTAACATTACGGCCAGGTTTAAGACAGAATACTCTTAAAGCTGCAGGAACCACCACTCGGCGACGATTGTCATAAGGTGGGGGGCAGCCATCATATGAACGAAGTCTTCTAAGAGCATCCTTTCCTCTTTCAGTCTTGTGGGGAATCATGCCTATGAAAATTAATATAACATAATAGATAGGGAATACATAAGTAAAATATGTATAAATACTTAGTAATATCTCATAATATAAATGTCATCAGAACCAACTCAAATAATGTAGGTATAAAATAATAATCATTGCAATGTGCATGTTACATATGAAAAATAAACATCTATTAGATGGATAAATATTTATATATAATATGTATGATGGATTTATATTTAATATGTATTATCAATATATTGAATAAATAGTAGGGTTTCACTTTACGGGTCAGCAAGTTGGAGGATGGCATATATATTTTTGGAAAGCCCATAGAAAGTTATGTCGATCCCTACCTCACATGTGGCACGCAAATGCAGAAATATTTTATTTTATTTTACAGAATAATGCTTCTATAGTAAAATTTTATATTCTAACAGTGTTTCTACAAAGTAAAACCTAACTGATCTAATCTAAGTTATATAACCTCATTCACATAACCTGACCAAAATACAAATAGAAATGACAAGGGGTACCCTTGTTTAGGTTCATTTTTGCTATTTAAACCTAATGTTTTTACAGAAATCTTAATCCTATCTTAGCGCTGCCTTAGTCCTACATTAGTTAATTTTCATGCAATTTTTTTTGCCTTTTTAATGCTTTTTTATATAGCAAATTATTTATTTCAATGCAGTATAATATATATATTATTTATTAATTTAGCAAGGAAAGGGGAAAAACCATTAAAAATTAATTATTTTGATAAATTAAAAATATATGTCTGCACATGCGCACCACATAAGATAGGTGTCGACAACTTTTAATGGACTTTCCAGAAATATATATGCCAACCCCCAACTCGCCGACCCCTAAGTGAAAAGGATCGGATTATATTTATCAAATACCTCTGACAGTTTTCCACAAGATTTTTGATGGAGCTCTGAAGTGGAAGGGGCCACGAGCTGGGTTGACATTACAGCGTTTGCGCAAAAATGACATAAACTTCAACTTATTTCTGTAAAAATATTAAAAGATGTATAAATAGGAAGTTAAATATGTTAAAATTAAACAATTCTAATCATATCATCAGACACTTTTATTTAGCAACATCTATAAATTCAGTCGCAAATTACCCAATAAATAAACATCATGTATGTCAATTCATAGAACTAATTAATTCTAGTAACAAATTTATAACTTGAAAATTTCTCACCTGAAGAAGTTTCCTGAGATGTTGATTTGTTCACATCTTACAACAACAACCTTGTTACCTTCGAGGAGAACTTTTGATATAACAGCAGCCAATCGGCCAAGAAGATGGCCACGGCCATCAATAATTATGGCCTGAAATGTAAATAAATGCGGTAAAAATGAGACACACTTAACCTAAAAAGATACACGACAACAATATCAATCACTAATTTTCAGTTATATAGTTATAGTTTTAGAATTTTGTAAAAAGGGAAATATAAAATAATTTATATGGAAAACATTACACATGTAAGAGATATGAAAAAGTAGAATTACAAACATACACGTGCACACAACCGCAATGCAATTTGTTTTATTATAGATAAAGAAGTAACATTATTTGTTTTGAATTAATACTCCTTCACAATTATTATATATATATATATTAACACATTACGATTAGTTTTTATAATTTAATAACAATTTTAGGCTCACCTTATTGCTAAAGCCCGTCATTTTCACGACTACAAAACGGAAAAGGGATACTTCAAAAAACAAGATGGCTACCGGAACTTTTGACAAGACAGTGCTACCAGTTACAATATCGATATTTAAACATTTGGCTTCATATTTCATATTTTTAAGAATACACCACGTTTTCAAAAAATATTTTAAGTTGTCTTAAATCTTATACAAAATAAAATGTTATTATTTGACAAAGATGACGAAATTACAAATAAAATTCCGTCCTTAAAATCTAAAAAGCAAATGTCCTTCGCCGTTAATCTTTAAAAATTAAAATAAAATCATAGCATAAAATCCATTCCATGTTGTCAGACTTCAAGTCGCAGCCACCGACATAGCACTTAGGTGTAACGCTAAACATTGGGATGACCTTCGCGATGCACGTCCGCCGTGTCCGAGCGAAGGCGGCCTTTGTCCTGTCTCGGCTGCACTACCTACTAAATCATAAGTGCAAAATGTTCCTCGCCACAAAATTACGTTCTATAAAGCCTGTATCCACCCATGTATGACAATTTCCAGCGTCGTGTTCACCCACCTAGCCCTCAGCCACATAGCAGCCACATAACAGATCGTCCATTACAGACGATTCAAGCGAGTAGCGACTGGGGCACCGTATTTCGTGCGAAATATAGACTTGTACCACGACTTTGAGCTCCCAACGATAGTCCAGTGGATGAAACAAGCCTTTGAGCGCTACTTCCATATAGCCAAAAGCCATCCCATTCCAGTGGTGCGCATCAGCATCAATTATTATCCTTACCCGACCACCGTTTGATGCAAGAGGCCTCAACACGTCTTACACGATCCGAAAAATCATATCACGATAGCCAACAGGAAGCTAATAGCTGCCCGCGAGGCCAAAAACAAAAATATAAACTAAAAGTGAGATGGTAGTGTTATGTGTACGTCCCGCGAAAACAATACAGATAATGCGTCATTAGAGAAAATGGCGAAAAGCAATTTGTTGCTATATCTTCTGCACTAGCACTTTGGAAACGGAATACTCTAATTAATCATAACTTTTATAAGTAATTCACGTTAATGCCAACAGTTAAATAAAAATAAATAACGATTTGTTTTATTCCTTACCCTATAATAATATACTATTATGTTAAATATCGTTCGGCCACACATGCGACTTAAATTTCCTTCGATGGTTTAAGCCTAGGTTCGCGTCTCGCAGAATATCTTGCATTAGTCGTGTAAAAATACCGGCGAGCTATCTCGCTCGCCACAAAGTCCACGTATAGCTGTCAGAACCATATGGTCTCATAGTGAATAGACCAATAAAAAAAACCATGTCGTCAATAGTCGTCACTCGTCAATCTTTGTGGAAAAGCGAAAGAGCGGAGACTTTAAAATTTTGGAATTTGGATAGGTATTAATAAATATTATGTAATTACCAACTATCATTTGCTAATGGTTGTTAAATTTATGCTTTAGTAATCCATTAGTCTTAACGTGTTACAAGTGACGAGAGTGTTGAATTCATATTAGCGGTACACGTAGATCTATTTTTGTAATCAGCAATGGATATACCATATCGAAAAATTTTTATTTATATATTAACGTTTGCTGCCTATGCCTACACTGGTATTGGATCCACTATGTTAAGAAATCTAAAAGATGCAGTACTATCAGCGGAATCAGTTTTCGGCGATGTATTTAAAAATATAATAACTGTAGCCGAAAAATTTAAGTCCTTGCACGACATTTTTGATGCTGCTGTGGAAGAGGACTGTATATTTACATGTCCTGAAGGTACGTGTAAACTTTGCAATCCAAGAATTCATCATCATCATTTCAGCCGTAGAACGTCCATAACACTGGTCATATGCCTCCCCTTCGGACCTCCACGCATACCTGTCGGAGGCGACCTGCATCCAGCGTCTTTATAAGCGACCTTTATAAGGTCGTCTGTCCACCTTGTGGGTGGATGTTAGGACGTTGTATGCGTAGCGTAGCGCTTTCAAGCATTTTCTCCTATCAAAGGATTGCTTTATTTATATTGTAATAATCATATTTTATTTAATGCTCTTTTAGGACACAAACCAGTTCGAAATAGAAATCATAATCCTAAATCTGATGGATGTGGTTCATTAGGATTTGAGATATCTTCTGAGTATTTACCACTAGAACAAATGACTAGATGTTGTGATACCCATGATATTTGCTATGATACCTGTAATAGTGGCAAAGACATATGTGATTTGGAATTCAAGCGGTGTCTCTACAATTATTGTGATACATATAAAAGTGTAAATGTTGCTGCTGATGCTATTACAAAAGGTAGTTTTTAATTTATGTCTAGTTGTTAAAACTCCTATATTTGCATTATGTTTATGTTTGTGGTAAAAAATATTATTTAATTAATATCTGTCTTTATGAATCCATTGTATATCAAGATCCACATTCAAAGAATATTGAAGATGATTCACCATATGGTATATATATTTACAAACACAAATATATATTTACAGGTTGCAAGGGTGCTGCTAAGCTATTATTTACAGGAACATTGACACTTGGCTGCAAATCATATTTAGATGCTCAAGCCAAGGCATGTTATTGCCCTCTTCCTAGGAATAAAAATAAAAAATATACAACTGGAAAGGGAGACTTATAGGGTTCTAAACTGTTTTGTTTGGGATTACCAATGCAAAAATATGGTTAATGTATTATTACTCTGATAAACTTTATTTATGTTACTAGTATTTATTGGAATCTAAATATCTGTGATATTGTTCAAACAAGTTAAATTAAAAAATTACTTTAAGTTAGATATACTTTTTTATATTAGCTAATATGCCATCAGATAGTTTCACAGTTACTAAGTTAAAGCTATTTTGTGCTAATAAAATTATGTTTGTTTAACAATAAGAGTGTTTATTTTTCATAATTTTGGTAAATAAAACTGAAATTAAATACCAATTTTTATTTTTGCAATAAAAATTACATCTTATCCTCTTGGGATTACATACTTTTCTTAAAAAATAATTTATATGCTAAATTTTGAGTATAGGCCCCTAAAAGTCACTGATATCAAGTAATTAATTTAAATTATAGGAGATATAGATTTCGTTAAATACTAAGGGCATAATTAATAAATAATCATTTTATACTAATGGACACTGTCAATGCACATTGAATCTTTACATAAGTCAAGCTTAAAAAAATAAATATAAATAAATGCATTCAATAATATATTATTCACTTAGTTTGCTTTTACCATGTAACAATTAAAAGGTTATTCAAGTGAAATAACATGAATAAAATTATAATTATGTGAGAAGTTCTTTGATTTCTTCTTTTTCAGCTGCTTCAATGTAAGGAGTACCATCAGGTGCTTTACCAATTTTGGATGCCCCCTAAAATAATATCAAATATAAAAACAATTACTATACCATAACTTCCCTTAATTTCTTGAAAATTTTATTGTGCAATTTATTCATACATTATATGGTAAACAAATGTATTATGTATAATTTATCATTTGTACATAAATAAATAATTTTTAAAGTTACTAAATTTTTTTATATACTACTAAGATTGTGGTATATAAAAAAATTGTAGTACTTAATAAAGTCTTACATGTTTAAGTAGTGTTTTAACACAATCAGTGTGGCCTTCCCAAATTGCTGCTAAGATCACAGATATTCCATGTTTATCTACAACCTGAAAGTGTGATTTAAAAATAAATTCTTTTGAAACCCAGATATAAATCAATTTATACATTTCATAGACTTACGTTTGGATCGGCACCTTTATCCAATAAATAATTCAAAACGACTGTTTGTCCATAATCTGCGGCGTAATGAAGTGGAACTCTACCATCGATACGTGCGTTGACATCAATCTTCTAGAGGATTACATTTAACGTTAGAGACAGAAAAATATACCGTAAATTAACTAATAAGGCAATCAGTGTTATTGACAAATCAGCAATAATCAACAAGCCGAACGGCAATGAAATCTAAAGTAATTTTATGGTTGACGAGTTCGAGAAGTCTTACGTGCTTTTCAACGATATCTTTAACTTGATCAATATCGCCGTTTTTGATACCCCAAACTAATTCACTCATTTTTATGATAATCGGTAAAAAATATGAAAAGTCAAATTTTCTCCAGTTTCTCTTTTGACCTTTTCTTTGTAAATTATTATCACAGACAGAAAAACATTCGTGGAAATGTAATAACGTCAATAACTTTGCCTGACATATGACTTATTTTCCACAGAAAGATATATGTATTTATTTTGTATAATTCACATTTAAAAAATTAATATTATATTCCATTAATAATCCATTTTGGATATGTTGCTATGATATTTTAAATAAAAAGGGAAATAATATTGCTGTCACAGTATTTAAAGCAATCATCTGAAATGAACAGATCAACAGAATATTTAGACATTATGTTGATGATTATAAAGACCGTTACAATAAAACATACAAACTATCAAATCAAAAATTCTAACAATAACTTAATAATATTCCGTAGTATATAACGCGTTTGTCAAAATATTTAATGTAAGGTTAAAATGGATATATGTACAACAAAAAAAATAGATGACAAAAGTATCAGATTTGTTTGGGTAAGTTCTAGATTCTATATCATATTGTTTAATGTAGTTAACCCATAGAACCTTTGGCTTACAAACTTGTTCCATAATAACTTTTAATATAATCTAAATGAAGGAAACCGCTTTATAATTCCTCATTGTATAATTACTGCATTGGCATCTTAAAGTAGTGGTTAAAAACATGCTGTAGATTTCAGTATGTTTTAAATTATCTACTCCTTATAAAATTTGTAAAAAAAAATTCTTACTTTAAAATTTAATTTTCTGTTTTCGCAACAAAAAAGTTACGTCAGATACAATTTGTTAGAACATTAGACATTGTTTCAAGTAAACTCAAGTTTATATACGTATATATGCTTCTAATAAAAAAATTAAAAGTTAGGCAAATGTTTTTGAATAAAAATGTATTTTTTCAAGCGTCTCATCTTCAGAGAAATTCAGCCATTGTTTAGAGAAATTGTAGACAAATTTGAACTGTTGAAAACATCTAATGAAAAACAAAATTATACTTTGGATAAAGTTTGGGATGTATATACACTTTGCATTGATCAAGTTAGGAAGTGTGTATTGATATTGATAGAAATATTTGATTACAAAAAGGAACACAAAGACTTTGATCTGGTAATTATATCTACAAAGATTAACAATGATCAATATATAAATACTACATATATATAATATACACTATAATACAAAAAACTGACATTACGACATGAAATCCTTTTTTCTTATTTTTTTAAATTTACTAGACATGTATCTATATATAACATAATTTTTAATTTGGATTTACCTAAAACTCAATTGAAACAAAATTTGTAAAATTAATAAAAAAATAATAAAAAATATTTTACAGGACAGTTTACAATGCATTCTAGAACGTCTGTCCTGTTGTCATCAAAAGTTACAATCAATTGATTTACAAGTTGATGCCCTTTTTGATGCTGATCAGAGTATTACAGATGAATCAATTAACATAAAGACAATGTATTTTGTTGATTGGATTGATCAAACATTTGATATCCTTAATAATCTATCTAATATTGTTTATCAAACCGAATATAAAAATTCTGAGGCTCATTTTGAAAATTGGAAACATGAAGTAAGTAATTTATTTATTAAATTAATTAAGCTGTTTAAAACTTTTTTTATTAAAATATCATTTAGTTTAAGATAGTGTCAGGGAAAAAAATAAATATCATTATATGTAAATTATGAGTCACACTATTTAAAAAAATAACCATTACAAAAGAATTTAAAGTTCCTATTTAATACACATTACCAGCTATATTTATTTAATTATTTGTATTTATTTTTAGCTTGTATTATGTATAAGTGGAATTCATACATGCATAGATGAAATGCTCTTATCAGCTATGACTCTCTGCAAATATTGTTTACCACAGGATCAACATATCGTAAAGGCTAGATGTCAAGTGGCAAGTTGGATTTACTTTCATTATTTAAATAATATAATATATTTAACAAACGGAGATGTTACAAGTTGGTTTAAAATTCAACCTAGTTATAATGTTATTGGAAATATTACAATCTAAGTGGAATATAAACATTCATTATATTTCTTAATTTTAAAAATGCCAGATTTCATAATTATTAATGTGGGTTTTAATCTATTCACATTCCTATAATCACCAAGTTTAATATTAACGCATCTGCCATCTTAACTTTGATATAGGGTTTAAGATTTCTCAATTGTTTCTAAGACGCCCTAACAAAAAGCTTTATTTTTCATTATCTACTTAAAATATGCTTTTAAAAGTGTATTAAGTTGTAAATTTGTTTTTTCAGGTTCTCAGAGAAACAAAAGCTCTACTCGCTGACCTTATAAAAGGCGATCTAGATTCTATATTTCAAGCTTCTAAAGAGAATTTAATCCTTCCAATTAACCCATCAAACATTAATGTTCTGATAGATGTTCTTAAAGATGTGCTTTACGTTCTAGAAACAAATACAAATACAGCATTATTGGCTTTATTGGTTAATTGTTTTGCATATAATGTATGTCCAGTGGAAAAATTAAAAGGCCATTTTAAGCATAACGGTGGTTGCGAATGCGATGAAGAATGTGTTTTTGTTAAGGAATTCGACTTGTACAATGAACGGTTGATGCAAATTGGATCTTTTGCTGTGTCATGTTCGTCTGATGAAAATAGTACGTATTTTTTAAACTAAAGTATTAAAAACTAGGTATATCTGTCATTTAGTCAGTGATTTAAAATTTTGATGCTTTTGAAGTATCAATTAGAGATATTATAATGTTATTTACACAGTTACAGATTTTTGGACGTTTATTTTATCTTTTACGTCAAAAAAACATGTAATATTTACACATCGCGGTCACGACAGCTTTTGAAAAAAAATCGCATCGAAATCGTTAAATTCTTAAGAACTATAGCCATAGACATCAAGAAATAAGCTTACTACACTATTATTAGTGAATAATTTCAAGGTCTAGTTATTTGGATTGAATTTCAGAGCAAAAACCCTTGGGTAGGAATAGAAGGCACCTATTTTATAAATGTTATTGAGAAAAGTTGTAGAGCCAATAATTAAGTAACTTTTATAAGTAAAGGTGTCAATACTTTTTTTTTTGAATTGACTAACACCTTCGGCATAAGGCCTCTACAGCTTCACGCGGACTTTTTGGGCAAGCCGTAGTCTCGCCGAGAGATTACACAGACAGACTACACAGAACCCTACCATCTGATTGCTTTTCTTTTCTCTCCTTGATGGAGGCTATCAACTTGTTGTTTGCTATAATGATACGATCATCCGAATCGTTTAGTACGTAAAGCGGCCGTCGGTGCGACGGGAGGTTTTGTTTTAACGGGGGAAATATTTTACGCTGTTGCGTATTAACGGATTTGGGTGGGACTTTGCCTTTTCGTAGTACCGCTCAGTCGCCCGTTTCATCCATTGGGTTATTGTCGGGATCTCCAGATCGAAATGTAGGTTTACATTCCGAACCAGGTTTACATTACATACGAACCAGGGCGCTCCAGTCGCGACTAGATCGCCTGCAGGCGCGCAATGTGGTTGGGTGATGAGTGTGCACAAGCTACGCTGGCGTATGTCATGCACGGGCGGATACACGTCTTGAGCGTGATCTTGTGCCTGAGCGACAGCTGGCTCTTCTTGTTCAGGAGGTAATGCAGGTAACCTTCCCTCAGTACGTTTTTTATAACACTAATTATGAATATTTCAGGAGTGCTAAGCCTTCGCAGTGATCTGGCGAGCATTGAAGCTTTAGATCCACATTTGGTGCCAGCCTTGATGGTTGCGCCTTCTAGCTTCAACGCATCTTTATTGCTTAATATTTGGAAACGCGAAGTTGCTGATATAAGAAATAAAGTGTTTCTCATTGTAGATCCAACTGCGTTTGCGCAGGTAAAACAGTTATATAATTTATTATTTTCTGTTATCACTACACATTATTGTATATATTTATTTTATTAATTTTAATTCTTATATTAATTATATTTTATATTTATATTGTTTAATATATTATCTTAAAAATATTATATTATATTAATGTCTACTTGTTACATCGTCCGCATGGTATCATTAGTACAAT
>DWCF01005394.1:0-14329 GCA_018230265.1 Delias oraia
ATAAAAAAACAACACTGCTATCAGCTGTGCGAGCTGTTTGACGCCATATTTGTTTTGGTGACTACCAACGCCGCAGTTGGAAAAAATGAACTAAATTACGAACTGATTTTACGCCCGCTCTGTTCAGAGGACTATGCTGCAAACCGCTAACTAGTCGGACGTCGATTGATGCTTGTTCGGTCAACGTTCGGCCTAGTCATTCAACGAACGACTCGTTGATCCAATAGCGGATTCAACCAGATGACTGCGACATCCATACATCTAATCAAATTACAGTGTAAACTCTATATAACATCACACTAAAGGGACTGCATTTTATGGGGTTATAGAGAGGTGTCTTTAAGTGGAGAGGAGAGAAGAAAAATCAGAATTAGAAAAAGTAAGTTAGTAGTTACGGAACGCTATGCGTATGCATGGAGGTCCGAAGGGTAGGCCTGTGTCCAGCAGTGGACTTGCTAGGCTGATGATAATGATATAGTACAGTGGAATATACAGTATAATATATGTGGAATATAACAGTGGAATATATAGTACAGTAGCAGGCTTGATAACTCAAATTTCATGGGAAATGCTAAAAAAAATCGAGTTAATCAGTTTTCGACTTAACAAGTATTTCGAGATGCAAAGGATTCATTTGCTAAAACTTCGACTTAGAAAGGTACAGTTTCTAACTATATTTTTCGACTTATAGATTATAGATTAGAAATACCGAACCTACACCAACCATTCCTTTTGGATTCTATTGCTATCATTTCCAAGAAGTCCAAGTAAAACATCATTACATTTATACTCTGTTACTTCGACTTTTAATTCGAGTTACAGAGTATACATATTCTTATCAATACATCGCAGCGAAATAACATTTTGTTACAAATTCTAATTATATCGAGGTACCGCGTATTTAGAGGTTCAGCGGAAGGGAATAGCATTTTTTTCAACTTACTGAGTATTACGACTAAACTAGGTTCGAGTTATAGAGATTCCACTGTTTATTTACTAAGTTTAGTGTTCGTGTTACAGGTGCTGTGAGCGCGTGCCGCGGCGATCGCCGACACCCGCCCGCGTACCAAGGGACGTCTTCCTCAACACTGTACGCCGGCACTCATCCCGTATCGCTCGTCTCCGCGAAGTGAGACTGTCGCGCGATTGGCCGGCACGGAATCCCCTCACGTCCCGTGCTGTATACACGCTTCGCTTTCTTTAAGTAGTTAGATAGTAAATTAATTTTATTTGCTCCGCGAGACTTGACGGGCCGCTGCGACTATTCCCACGGCTGACGGCGAACGATGACTTGTGCGATGCATCTCTGTTTTGCTTTTACAACCAAATTTTTGCTATAATTACTGGTAGCGTTCCGCAAACTTTGTTCAACGTACAGTAAAAAACAAGTACAGTAAGTTCAAAGTACAGTAAGTGGTAAAGGCACACCACAAACAAATAAAAAAACGTTATTTTTAATCAAAGTTTATTAAGTACCAAAACGAAACGAAAAACTCGCTCGTGCACTCGCGTGAATTTTACACATATATTTTTTAATGTGCTGACTGTAGCGCGGATGTTCATGGGCGGTGGAGTTCTCTTACCATATAGGAAACCCACCTGTTCCTGAAAACGGCTTATCCTAAGTGAGCCTCCACCTTGTTGCCACCGTTTCCATAAAAATATGTGAATCGCTACCCGTTCTGATTCGTTCTGTTTGGATTTGGTAGCGATGGGATATTGAAATGTAATTAATACCAGTATTCATTTATAACATCTATTCCCATTTGTAAAGTAACTGAATGACCGTTTTTACTCGATTTTTTGTCTGATATTTGAACGGATCGAGTTTTTTTTTATTGTATCTGATGCGGTGGGATGCATTGTTGGATGTTTTTAGTACGTTATTGTCTTTAGTCGATGGTGATAGTTGGGCGGTCGAAGGTCGCGCGCATATTTCTTTTGTAATTATTATATATAAGTATTAAATTGCAGTCAGCACAGTGGCCTGTCGAGTTTTGACGATATATTTTAATTGTATGATTCGTCGTTTAAGGTTTCAATTAATTTGTTACATAATAAAATTTATTTGTGTACGTGTGGATAAGGTTTATTTATACGATTATTAACGCAACGAACTAACCGCAGGCCGTTACCATCATTACGCTCCTCGTAGTAGCCGAGCAGGAGTTTTGAGCATTGAGATGCACTTTAGAGTGGCAGTTAATGATCTAGTTCAGTGTTTCCCAACCTGTTGTCCGAGAGTATATGTATGGGGGTCCGCGGTGACATCTCTGGACCATGCATAAATGTTAATAATTAAAATAAATACCAAATTTTTGCTGTTTATTTATTATATATATTATTATTAAACACCGTCCTTGAATTTTAACGGGGTTGGGAATCGCTGTATTAGTTCATGTGTTAACGTCGCTAAAATATTTGAATGGATTATTTTAGCTTTAGTTTTGATATGTCCTGAGTGAAAATTTTATGCTGTAAATTATATAACATCAGTATGAGTAACAAGGAAAACATCTTCAATGTGGTTATATTCATTAATTCACCTGGGTGTAACGAAATAAAAGTTAACGTATAGTAGCTAGTTGATTCCTTGGAAGTGTGAATTTTTTTAGTCAGTGCTCAAAAGCCATGTGTGGAAGCAGATTCCCCAAAATGTCTAAAACCTGCCTTATATTCCCCTATACAAAGCAATTGTATTTGGATTGTTTTGACATTTTTTTACTACATGGTTATATATAAATTGTCTGGCAAAAAATGTCCCCAATTTGTGTTTCATGTAATTCCAATAAATGATCTGTCTCACATTGCGTTGTTAAGCACTTTATGTCCAGTTTAGTTGGAGCCAAAGCAAACTTTTTGTTTGATCGAATGTTCCCCATCCGTAAGATTTATCTTAATAACATGTCATGATATGTTCTATAGCAGTAGTTCTCAAGCTCCGTTGTTTCTTCGGACGAATTTTCGAAAAAAGCTCGGAACTGATTGCTTGTTAGAGTTAATTATTTGATCTAAGAGGCATTTTAGTTCTTCACCATTGAAATCAAATTAATTTTCATTCACCCCCGCTTTCAATTGTGGAGTCCCATTTTTGTCTCGTCTAATGTAGACCCCGTCGAGTATCTCGTGGACTCCTGGAGGTCTACCTGCACCACTTGGGAATTACTGTTCTATAGCGTAAATTAAGTAATAAATATGAAATTTTGTAAATATCATTTTCATCCGGGTTACTCGGCTCCCTCTAATCCGGACAACAAATGTGAACGCTCTACATGTATTTTTTATACTTTTTTATGTACAATCGGTTGACGCTCCGTTTGACGAACTGTTGTCGTATACTGCGATGACGAATTATGATCAAGGCCGTGTTCCGTTTTGCACTGCGACCACTGAGTCACTATAGTATGCTATGAAGCAGTTTCTACTACTACTAGGTTACTATTTAAAATGGAACACAATCCTGTGTGGCACCTGGCAGCCGAGTGGTTTTGACTTATCACGTGATGAAAGTAATGAGAGTACCTTAACTTGCAAACGACATCGCTCACAGTAAAATATGGCGGTGATTTATGACGTCATGTATGTCCCTGACGTATTGCGTTAGTTACTGGCACTCCAGAACGGAATGATTTTTATTGCAGTGTCAGCACTCCAATGCTCGCTGTGCATATCGGCACACGGCCCATGTCTTTGCGATTGTCTGCCGTTATTGGAAAAAATTACCGTCGACTCCTCTCCCTGGCGTATCTGATCATGAATATATTAGTAGTGATAATTTTTAAATTAAGATACTATTAGCAAAGCTATCGGGAATATGAGTTCTTTCGTTCTCGTAGCATGTTATGTCCGACCCCGCCGCCCGCCCGGGTGCACTTCGCTCGCTGTGATCAATTTTTGTATAATTAATAGTTACGGTTTTGAATTACTTTTTCGCTTAAGAGTTTAGATTTATGAATATTTTTATAGGCTACCTATTAAGTCAGTGCGCGGGTACACTCGGTTGGGTATAATTGTTTCGTGTCTCTTCGCCACCCCTTGACGCCGATCGGGTTACGTTACGCGGTGGCGCGTCTGTACCGTTTTTACATTCTGATTTGAGTATCTGTACCTGTATTTTTTGTATTTGTACGCAATCGGTCGCGATAATTACAATATGACTACTAAGAGTGTGTTCCACCAGAGGCTCATAACGCTCAAAAGTCTCACTAAGCCGTTCAATATGACCAGCAATGTCGTGATCGCGGCGAAAACGACACTACTGAGAACATATATCTAAAAAAAATGGGTCAAAGTGGACGTTGAAAATGTGCGGGTCGTTGCGAGATGGTGTTTTGGCGCAATATTTGAAATTTTTCATTTCAAACTCAAAGATGGCGAGGACAAAAATTATATTTTAAACGATTCTGATACAGATATGTCTGTGGAAGGGAATGTTTTTTTATGTAAATACAAAAGTTAAAATGTAGATTTTTTTATTAAGTTCGCATATAGTGATTATATTTATTTGTCGAGAATGAGATGATTTTAGACTAACATTTGATTTCTTTAACTTCAACTTTAACAAACGACGCACAAAGCACAGCAGTCCTGTTCGCGCTTAGTGGAACGCATTCTTACGTGTCGCTTATATGGTTTCAATTGATATTTTTTATTATAATTGGATTGTTAATATTAATAAAATGAAGTAATGACGCTCTCCAGATAATGTTAAAATATATGTTGTTACGACAAGCGAAACAGCGTAGGGACTCCGCGGCGTTTCCTCCAAATTACAAGTACTTATTTACTGTAAATAGTTGCCTGGCGCACACCACGGCCCGCCGCGTCCCAGCTCCGACATACATTAATATAAATACTTTTGGTATAAACCTTTCACAGATTAATTTCTACATTTCAGTATTTACATAATAATCTTAATACTTATATTCCCAATTATAAGTAACGGCAGTAGCTAGAGTTTAAAAAGCACTCGAGGCTGGCTTGGCATAACGTAACAGTTGGTCTTGTTGTTAAAACTTCTTTTAATTTTAACCTGCATTGGGTAGCTACTGACACAAATTGTTCACTGCCACAATGGCTCGCCTTGTTCCTATGGCATGATTGGCCAACGTTTGTAGTGCGTTGGCTGAAGATGGCCAGGTCTCCGTGGAGATATGCTGGGAGGCGGCGGGCCGCCAACCGACAGCGGACCGATTGGCTCTGACGTGCCTCGCGCGGCGAGATGTCTAAATTGTATAACTCCCAGGTTCTTTTGTGATGTTTGAAGGGTGACGTGTGTGCGACTGCATTGAGATGTCCTCTGAAATAGAGATGTACTTTTTGTAACAAACCGCGTGTTTTATTTACATCCTTTAGATTATAGTGTATTAAAACCCCTTTAGATGGTAGTTCGTTTTGCGATCCTATTTCGCTCTTTACTCAGAGTAACTTTGTTAAATCAAAAATAAATAATTTCATTCATTTTTCAGAAAAAAATATAAAATCACATACATAATATATAAATGAAAGGTTATACGTTAACTTAAAATATATAAGAAAATAATATTTTCGATTGCAAACAAAAGAACCAAGTGTATAGGCAATCTAACCCAAAGAACTTGAATTCATGAATGCAATATGTACAATAAACTTAAATGTATCTTATCTTACAAAGATATACAACAGAGGTAAATTTAAAATGGGATGTTATTCACCCATGGGAGAGATGCTGACGCACTAATTGAGCGGCTTCGTCTGAAGTGATACTACGGGCTCACAGAATACTCAGAGTGAAAAGGTACTTGTACTGTTTCGCAGAGTGAGTGATGATATCGGAAGACCTTAAAGTACCGTTTAAACGGCGTAAAAAGCCAGCAACACTGCTGCGGAATTTGGCGCCGTTGGCATGGGTGGCGGTGTTCTCTTACCATATAAAAGATTCACCTGCTCCATTGTACGCTATAGAATAAATAAAAATTTACAGAATCGATCTTGAAAATTCTTTCGCCAACAGAAAGCTGTTAGTGACATAGACTACAATTTCGAAAAATTAAGACGCATCGTGGTAGACGGATTTACAAAGTAATTCGATGAAGAAATAGTATTGCTGCCTTAACTATGAAAGATATATGTTTCAGTTACAGAAAAGTATTAGTAAAATTATAATGCTTATGAAAACGCGACAGCATGCACACTTTCATTATTTGTATGGAAAAACTTGCTATAGTGTTTCATAGTGATTGATACAAACATAATGCAATTCAGTCGGATAATTTTTAACTTACGTACCTATTTGCTGGTTAGCATAATATATAAATTATAAACATATGGGTATGCGCGAACGCATGCATGGAAACGACGTTCATATGTTGGCGCAACGGCAGTACGGCAGTGGGCGTCCTTCCACACGCCTGTTTCTCAAGTAGCATTCCCAAAGTAACTGTCTGCCCCTGGTGAGTTTCATTTAAATTAAAGATAATAAAATTTTATAGTTATTAAATTATTTATAGAAATCGTGTTAAATTTTACTAGAATAAATTTTCGATTCTAAATGTTTCCTGAATTGCGGTAAATTTATTCTGGAATGCATAGTCAAATGTGAGGATGTCTCTTTCTCTGAGTCGGTCCCTCATGTCTGAGGCTTGTGTTCAGCACTAGGATTGCGTTTCGAGTGGATGATCTGTTTCTATCCAGCCCATCTCTTACTATTGGGTAGAATTTCGAGGACGACGAGTCTAACTTGATCGGATCTTCTATTTGATGAACGCCCTCACAAGCTTTTGCCTTCTGTGTTCGCAACTACGATTATTTTTCTAAGCTCTCGTCTCCGCGGCGTTCTTCTATCACCAAAGCATGACAGAATACGCTGCTGACATAGTGTAAATAAGCGACTTTTTAAAAATATATTATAGTATATTCGTTTATAGCCTAATTGTAAGTGAATAGTTGTAATTACAGTTATGTGTGTAATTGTATCAGAATTTTGTTTTGATTGCCAAGCAATAATAATAATATGTTTGATTTTATTAATACAAGCTTTGTTGTTGTTTTTGTTGTATTTTGTTGTTGAATCTTTATAGTATCTCGCCGCCTGGTTATTTGAAGCAAATTTGAAATTATGGTACATGTTTTTGATTTTTTTTGAAAATAACATTCTGAAACATTTTACAAAGTAGATAAATCTTCATGAATCCAAAAACGGTACAAATTGGAAATATATTAGTGTTTGTAAATGAAAAAATCGTAGTGCAAACTCTTAATATTCTTAGTGTTTCCTAGTAATCCTAATATTCTTAGATTTTGAAAAGTATCTTACATGATGGTAAATATTTTTTTGTTGCTTTGTTTGCAATTTTCTGAAAACATCTCGGTCTGAAATATTCTACACAGTAGGTATCTTCAAATATATATATATATATATATGTACAGTAGATTTATCTTCAAAAATTCAATAAAATATTAATTCGATGTGTTGAAATTTTTGATGTTTTTTTTAAAGTTCGTAATTTTTCTTAATTATGTTATTTTTAATGGCCTTATATAGTATTTGTTAAAATACATTGTATATGCATAATTCACATTCATAATACAAGTCTATTTTTGTTGTGGATGTAACTCTATAATACATCAAAACACTAAAAGTAAAATAAAGTTAGATTTGATCGTTCTTTCTCTCTAGAGAGCTTTATATGTATGACGTAAAAACTTTTCAGCTTAAACAAAAGTAATAACTTATTGCCTATCCGAAATTAGTATAATCTACTCAGTGGATGTTGAGCCTCGTGACATAGAATCATTTTTTTATCACGAAGCGGGGTCACCTCAGCTATCAACGGACACCAGATAACTTTGCTTCCGTCGTGTGCGAACATAGCATGTTTTGCGTGATTAACAATGGTCTCATTAATTCAATTCGTCATTGGCCGTTTATTCCAAAAACTAAATATTTTTTCAATATTTACCACACGAATTCACATTATATATGTACCACAGAACATAAATCATGATGTTAATATGTAGAATTTTCTTGATATCTGCAGCTTAATTTCATCATCTAACATCGAGCTGAACACAAAGTAACAATCATATGACCTAGATGTTTGTCGTTCCACAACTGAACGCTTTTAAAATATTTTGTACACCACCATTTTGTGAAAACAGCCCTGCAGAGGTAATTCCATCCCTAAACGACACGTGGGTCTCCAAAAAAAAGAGTATCTTTCGCTAAAAGGCCGGCAACGCACCCGCGGCTCATGCGTGTGCATGGGCGTAGGACCGCTCATATCGCGATATTTATATATCTTAAATTATAAGTAAACGGATGACGCAATGAACTTCATATCATTTGTACCGAATATATAATATCTACTCAAAACTGAAGGAGATTAAAATAATAGGAATAAAAAAATTGTATTGAAAAATAATATCTTGTAAGACTCGTAGCTAGGTGGTGTAATAAGTCTACCATGAAGCGAGAGTTGTCGGGTTCGAATCCCGGATTTTTTTATGGTATAGCGAACAACGGAGCAGGCGGGTCTCCTATATGGTAAGAGAACACCGCCGCCCATGAATAACCGCGCCACAGTGCACGCATTGGTTTTGTTGCCGGCTTTTTACTCCACATAAGCGGCATTTTGAAGGACTTCCGATATCCTCACTCACTCAGCGAAACAGAAGAAGTACCTTTCAAATGCAACTACCATTTCACGCTGAGTTTTCTGTGATCCCGTGGTATCACTTTAGACGAGCCTGCCCAATTAGCGCGTCCGCATATGCTTTAGCATGGCATTACATGGGTAAGATATACGTGGGCAAATATTAAAATATAAGTGATAACACAAATTAACAAAAAATAACTATCCAATGTTTCTATAACTTGAATTCAAATTTTATGATAATACCAATAAAACCTCTTAAATATAAAATAAATAGGAAAAACCTTTTAATATTACTTATTAAACTGTATTGAGTGGTTGTAATATCAAAATAGTTTGGATACATGTTTCCCACCGTACTACATATTACAATAACGCGTTATTTCCAGGATGCCGTTGCGATCGTAAATTTTACGAGTTACCTAAACACAGTCAGGCGAATGGCGACACAGATTCAGAGGTGGGAGGCTATCGCTGTTTTCATAAATGTATGATCTATTTAAAAATATTTATACAATCTTTGTAGGTTACAAGATAATATAAACATTTTTTTAAATAAAGTAATTTGATTATATGCAACTATAGATGGCAATGCCCAAATTAAAGTTTTCTTGTCGTAATAATAACATAAATATTTTTTTATGTTAACGGTGGAAACGAGCAAGATGTTCACCTGGGAAAACCCATGAACACCCGTAGACCTTGGAGAGGCGCGGGTGCGTTGCTGGCCTATAAGTGATAGGTACGCTCATTTTTTTAAGGTCTCCAAGTCGTATTTGTTTGGAAATACCTCTGCAAAAAAATGCATTTAAACCGCTCAGTTGTTGAACGACAAACATCGAGGTAAAACTTATTAATTCTGCCTCGAATATAATAAATATATAGTAACATATGAGTGTTTCAGCCAATTTACACAATATAATTAAATATTATTGCATAATATGTGATATTCTGATATATCTGAGCTGTATTATTGTAAAGTTTCAATAAAATCCATTCAGTAGTTGCGTGAGAGTCGAACACTCTTCCATAATTACAAACTTTCGCATATATGATGGTTGGGATATTGTTAAAGTCATTTATAAGTTCACTAAGCGATTCGCCATACGTCTCAATCTGCAAATATCATCACACTAACATATCAGCATCGTTATTTTCGTGTTCCTAGAATAACTTTGCTGTCTATGAATAAAAATGACCTTATGAAAAATCAAATATATATCTTTAAAATATAATTACATTTTATGTAAAAAGAAAAATAAATTTATGTTACAATGATTTTGTTGTATTTGAATAAAAATTACTTTATAAAAAGTAACAATATATAATTTAAATTTGTATATACAGATTATATAAAAAACATTATTTCGTGTTCAACAATTTTGCTGTCCATGATAAATGACGTTATGAAAAAGTTAAGCTATTATTGTGAAAGCATTATTTATTGGTACATATTTAATAATTATAAAATCAATGATTTGAAATTTAACTCGTTTACCAACCGCTATTCCTTTGTTTTTGTTTATTGCAAGATTTATTTAAACGTCGGAATAAATGTATTTTGAATTGAATTTTAGGATTGCGTACGCTTCTATAACAGAATCACAGGCGTGGTGCAAGAGACAATAGGTACTTAATAAATCTTACATTAAACGTAAATATTTAGAAAACCTTTTGTAGGACCGTCTATTTTAGACCGACCGTAATTTTTAAACATTATTGACTTTTGGGCCTGCCGAGAAATTATAATTTTTACCGTGACCAACGCAAGGGCGTGTCCTGTGGACACGAAATTCGGCTTGGGCCGTTGCGGGAGAGAATGAACCGATGAAGCTGGAAGCAAAGATAGGTCATTGCCGTTTTCGGTGAAGGCAAGTTTTATTGCGAAATACGTTATAAATGAATATAATGACACTGGCAATATAGTGACTGCTAGTTTCAGAAGCCAAAAACTATAAGAAGAAAGATATGTTTGACTGTCTAAACTGTATCACCCTTATTACGAACTGCTATATACGCACTTTAGTACGGATAAACTATTAATTAAAATCTCTTTATTGATCATAAATTTTTAAAAATTGACCATGACGCCATTATTTAATTGGAACGCGGTGTAATTGCAAGTTGCACGGGTGTACACAATCATTCTATGACAATGACTTGGGAGTCAGCGACTTGGCCGTATATTTAGGTTAATAGAAACAAATGGCATTTGTTAACTATAAGCAAATGGGTCGAATGATCGAACCTTCAATTGACACACTGAAATTTTAATCATAGTTTGTTTCTCGTCATATTTAATTTTCTGTTTATGGTTTCAAATCAAACTGGCTAGTTAAGCATGGCTGTCATTTTTAAATATTGAATTCTTTTTATGGTGTGGTGGACAACGGTGCAGGTGGGTTATCCCACTTGGTAAAAACACCGCCGCTCATGAACAACCGCCTTGTTGTGAACCTTGTTGTGTAGGCTTTTCGCGCCAGTTAAGCAGTATCATTTTAAAGGCTTCCGATACTCTCTCATCGAAATACAATACTGTTTCACGCCGAATATCCTGTGAGCCCGTGGTAAGGAAGGTACGCTCTGTTTTCAAAGTTTCTAAGTCGTATCGGTTTGAAAATACCTTTGCAGGTAGCTGGTTCCACAAAGTAATTTATATACTGTTGAACGCATCAGGTGTTCTCCTGTTTTTATTACATTTGGACCGGTTTAAAAATATTATTAAATATGACCTTATTTTAAAGTTTATTTAAAACCATTCAGTACTTTTCTTATGAAAGATTAGCAAACATCCATCCAAACTTTCTGGTTTGTATTAGTAAGGTTAAATCGCGATACAACAATTCCTTGACAAAGGATATTTGTTGTACCTGATTACGGGGATAAAACGCGGGATACCAATGCGAAAAAGGTTTTTAAAACAGATCACAGAACAGGGGAACCTTAATAAAGGAAGATACCTATTTCTAAAAGGCCCCAACACATCTTTGGCTCAGAAGAGGCTAAGGGTGTCCATGAGCTTAGGACCGGTTAGCCTTACTGAGTTTCCTGCTTAATTGTGTTACGATTTTCATAAAATGCTTCGTTATAAATGCTCTATTTCTAAACAGCAAATATAGTCTATTTTCTTCCCACATAGCTTCTGCAAACTGCACTGACATACTTAATTTATTACCTATTGGAATTCTTGTCGCGGCGCTGGTGCAATTTCGTTAAAAATAATTCATACATTTGGGGCGTATCGTAATAAAATATCTTAAACTATGTAATAAGTATTAATGGTTTCAGATTTTATCAGAATTTTGAACAGTGTAGCTATTATGTAAGTTTCAATTTTTTTACAATTTCAAGTGGAGAGTTATTATTAAATATTATATTATATACTATAATAATTGAATGAAAAAAAGTGTATTGTCATTTTGTTTACATGAAACATGCTAACCCGATTGAATTCTTTGGCTGTTCTTTTTTATTGCACCTGGGCAACTAAGCCAACATGTCTCGTTTATGGTAAATCAATGCCGCCCATAGACTGACGCGCTATAATTCCCGATTATGCTGTGTTGCCGGCTTTTTGCACTGTGAGTTAGATAATTTCAAGGGCGAAACATAATATATGTACTGTTTCACGTTGGTATTCTGTGACCATTTGATATCACTTCTGTGAAGCTGGGCCAATTAGTGCACCGCATTTTTTAAAATTCTATAGCGGACAACAGAGCAGTTGAATTTTCTATATGGTAAGAACACCGCCGCCCATGAACAACCGCGCCACAGTCCGCGCATTGGTTGTACATTACGTACATTACGAATTAAATAGATGAATATGTAAGAAACTTAGCAATTATTTTATACCATTATTTGGGAATATTTTTTGAAATGTCTGATTTCAAAATGTATGTAGATGCATGTAAAATCGTTCATTTAATTCAATAATAAGGCGATATTCTGAAATAACTCCCCTATTCTGAATCATGAGGCGTCGCCTGCGATCCCATTACGCAGCGTGTAGGAAATGTGATAGTTCGGGTCAGTCGAGTACTGCCACGGACACTGAACTTGTCCGAGCGATGCCCTTCGCTAAGAAACAGTTGTTTGCTTTGAATCTGCGTCACTAATTTAGTATTTTGCTTATGGTATAGCAGGCGACGGAGCAGGCAGGTCTCCTTTCCTGAGAACTACGAGGCTAAGTGGTTTAATAGATCTACGATGAAGCCAGAGGTATCGGGTTCGATTCCCGGTCCGGATTCTGCTCTCTGGATGGGCATGACAGTCTCTTTTTTTAGCGGTATAATTTAAAGGGCCTCCGATATCCTCACTCACACATCTTTAATTACTATGGAGCGTGCAAATATTCAGCGTTCCAACACGATTCCTCGAATCATGACATTAATATATAATATATTCTTGTCATGATACGGGAATATATTAAGTAAATGATATGTTATGTATTTACGCTATTATATATGCTATGATGTTATGTAGATTCATTTTAATTTTTTCTCTCATTCATAAATCTAAGCTGTGTTTCGCTGAGTGAGCGAGGATATCGGAGGCCTTTAAAAATGCCGTTTAAGCAGCAAAAAAACCGGCAAGACCACCAGTGAGCGGAGATGGCGCGGTTTTCCATGGGCGGTAGTGTTCTCTTACCATAAAGGAAACCCACCGTTATCCGCTATACCATAAAAAAGTTCCTTCTCTTACTATATATACTGTATATGTCCTATACATATTTATATTGTGTTCTCTCTATGTTTGTCTTTGGTTAAAATGTTGGTTCATGGTTATAATTTGTATCTCCCTTTGAACTTAGTTTATATTCATGCTCAGTTCTCTGTCGCTTTTTATGTAAATATATACAGACACTGGTAAAATTAGGAACGCTTGTCACAGAAGCCCAAAAAATTATGGTTATGATTTTATTAACAATATGGACGTTAAATGAAATATGCTATGTATTATTGATTATGTATTATTGATTTATAAGGAGTTTTATTTAGTTATATTTAATTACAGGCCACAGAATGAAGGGCAAACTATTATTCCTGGTCGTGGTGGTCGCCGCATTCTGTTCTACAGAAGCCGTGGTGAGTTCATAAATGTTTTGAGGTTATTAAAACAATTAAGATTTTCCCGCGAATTTATGGTAAATGGTATTATCGCGATAAATGTGTGTTTCAAATAGTTTCATAAAATAATAAAAACAAAAATAGTTATTGAGCGATTGTCAGACCTATCTTATATGCATACAATTTTTTTCTAAAAATTAATTCGATCAGAGGAGACTGCAAACACAGCAACATTAGAGTTTAAAAAAATCTAAGAATTAAAATACGAAGAAAAATACATAGTATAGAACCTAGTAAAGAAAAACTCAAGAGTCATTAATTTAGTTTCAATTTCTTAGAGGCGGCGTCACCGGCGCCCGCGCACTACAACAACAACGGAGCCAGCGATGTTCGCTGCTGCTCGTCTCTTCCCACCAGCTATGCACCGCACTGACACGGAGGCGGAGCACATTGAGCTGGCAATGGCGGAGAAACTTGACGAGAGACGTTTCCAGGTGAGCTTAAAAGAGTTTTTGAGAGTTTCTTAGCTAAAGTCTGTTGTAAGTAGTGTTGCCCAAATGCAAGAACAAGACGAGTTTTAGCCAGTCTTGGTCTTATATCAATACACCTGGTATTGGTCTTGAAATT
>DWCF01005395.1:0-14328 GCA_018230265.1 Delias oraia
GACAGTTCTAGTTAATAATAAATATTCTTTATACAATAAAAAAGTTTCGAAAGCTATAAAAGTATATCTAGAAAAGCCCTTTTTACAACTATTTCATTTATTTGCTTTAGAGACGAATGTTATAAATTTAACATAAAAGTAAATGTCGTTTACGTTTTCACCTTTTGACATTGTTCAACAATAATGACGAATTATTAGATATTTACTTAAATATTATCATAATTTTTGAAGGCGGAATATTACTGACTTTACACGCTTTGTTTCAAGGTCGGATCTTAGTACGTAATAAACCTGCTTACTTATATATTTATTTATGAGAGTAGTAAGGCTTTTTTCTGTCGTATTAAAGCAAACATTTATTTAAAATTAAAATTGATATTAAATAACTGTATCACTTTTAATCTGAAATATTCAATGTTTTATTATAGAACCAGAAATGACGCTCGAACAGCCAGCCGGTGAAATGTGGAAGAAGATCAGGGAGGAGCTAAATGAGAATGTAGATACCAGAGACCAGGACTTGGAGCATATCAAGGAATGGCTGAAGAAGGAGCCACATCTACCTGATGAATTTGGTAAGATAATTTAAAAGTGACACATTTATTTAACATTAGCACTTTAGTATGTATAACTCGCGCAGAATCTGGTGATTCAATTTAACTAATTTTGAGAGCCGCGTGAGTTTATGGTTTTAAAAGTACCATGAAGCGAGAGGGTTCGAATCCCGATCCGGACATTTATAATTTAATTTATAATTAATTCGGAAGAGCTTTACAGTTATAGGGTGAATTTCATAATAATATTGCACCAGTGGGAGACCTATGCTTAAGCATATGCTGGTGCACTTTTTGGCCGGCTCGTCCGAAGTGATACCACGAGTTCACAGAATACTCAGCGTGTATTTGTAATGTGTTTCGCAGAGTGAGTGAGGATATCGGAGACATTTATAAGTGCCGATCTAGCGGCGTAAAAAGCCGGCAACATAAACATGAGCGGATTGTGGCGCAGTTGTCCATGGGCAGCGGTGTTCTCTTACCATGTAGGAGACCCACCTGCTCCGTTGTCCGCTATATTTAAAAAAAAAACAATTTCTCGTGAAATTGTGTGTACGTGAACTGAAAATACTTAAACGCTCACTAAATCACAGATCTTAAATACAAGAATAATCCTATCTGTTTTAGGTTATGGTTGATATTCAGTTGAATTTTTTTTGTTTGTATTTAACCAATAATTTTTCTTTACAGATGACCAGCGCATTATGACCTTCCTGCGTGGTTGCAAATTCTCCCTAGAGAAGACCAAACGTAAGCTGGACATGTATTTTACTATGAGGACAGCTGTGCCCGAATTCTTCACCAACAGAGACGTCAACATACCAGAGCTCCAGGAGATATTAAAAATTGTGTAAGTACGAATCTCATCAATGTAATAATGACTTTCTACTTGCTTCTCTGGTTAATAATTTAAATATGATTACACTTTCACAGTTAATCAATTATTAAATGTAGAAATTATTTAATTTATCATAATACTCAGTGTTAGACGGTACTTGTACTGTGTTTTGGAGAGTGAGTAAGGATATCGGAAGCTCTTGAAAATGCTGCTTAAGTGGCATAAAATGCGCGAACTGTGGCATCATTGATCATATTATCTTACTATATTGGAGATCTACCTGCTCCGTTGTCCGCTATAGAATATAAAAAAATAACTCAATTTGTATATGGTAGATTACTATTTCAATAGTTCTATAAATTTTCGTGATCATTAGGTTTTTAATACAATATAACAAACAATATTTTATAACTAAAACCTAATTTACAGACAAATGCCACCATTGCCTGGCTTGACTCCTGATGGTCGCCGTGTTGTATTAATGAGAGGTAAGTTTACATAATTATAGCTAATAGAAAACTTGAATAAATAAATTTCCGTTTTATATTCTTAATACTAAAGATCACAGTGTTTATATACATTAATACTAATGTAATATCGTGTACCCTTGGCCACCGAGAAATTGAAATACCTATCGATCGTAAACGATACAGATAAATGCTGTTAAAAAAGAATATACTGCTTAAATAAATGAGTAGAATTATTTTGAACAAACATATCAACGCTCAATAATACCGTGTCTCAGAACACCGAGTTATCTCAGTACTCACTCCAAAGTGATTTTAAATCCGTTTATATTTTATATATTGCGCCTAAATTTAAGAAACTACGTCTAATGTCTTTCGATCTAGGTGTTGACAAGGACGCTCAAACACCAAATGTAGCGGACGCCTTCAAACTCGCTCTGATGATGGGTGACGTGAGGTTGAAGGAGGAGACTGAAGGTGTTGCTGGAGACATCTACGTTTTAGATGCGTCTGTAGCTACACCCACTCACTTTGCGAAGTTCACCCCAACTCTTGTTAAGAAATTCTTAGTTTGTGTACAGGTAATATACGTAATATACTGTTTTTTTTTTCAAAGTTTAATTTAGTTTCAAGGTACAACAATGTATTACTTAAATTAAATATTATAATTGTTCAGATTGCGTCGTTTTTATTCTTTTATGTAAAAAATTAGAGCTTGAGGAAAAGGAGATTAATATACAATTCTATTATTTCAGGAAGCTTACCCTGTAAAGCTAAAACAAGTCCACATCATCAACGTATCACCTCTTGTGGACAAAATTGTCAATTTTGTGAAACCATTCCTTAAAGAAAAGATCAGAGATAGGGTAAGTATCTAACCTCCAAAATGAGAAATTTAATCCGCGATTGACAGAATGTGTTGGACTATTGAACACTGAATATAAAAATGACATAGCTGCTGAATTTCTTTATTATTATATTTTTTTACGGTTTGACAGACAAAGGAGCAGGTGCGTTATTTTGTTGGCAAGAGATCACCGCCGCGCATGGACAACCGTGACTCATTCCGCGTATTGATTGTGCTGCCAGCTTTTCACACCACTTAAGCGGCATTTATAAGTTTCAAGTACAACTACCATTTCACGTTGAGTATTCTGTGAGCCCGTGGTATCATTTGTTGGTATTACACGGACGAGCCGGCCCAATCAGTGCAGTCAGCAAATGCTTCAGCGTGGCTCTGTCCGGGTGCAATAAAATAAATTATCCTTTATTTCAGTTTCTTTTTAATATAACTTGATAGAAATCTCATTGCTAAAAACTATATGTACTTTTAATTTGAACTTGTAATAAAGTGATTGGCAACTGGTTGCTTTTGTTGAACAGCTTGTCTGTCAACAAAGAACTCCTATAAAGATTTCCACGTGTTCCTTTCTCTTGCTAATCGGCTCCATACTGGGCCGTCTACAATTTTCCGTAGGTTATTTCTTTATTAAAAAGGATTCATTCAATATATGTTTTAGATCTTCATTCATGCTGACGTGAACGACCTCTACAAGCATTTTCCACAAGAGATGATGCCAGCTGAATATGGCGGAAATGCTGGACCTATGGACAACCTTCATAGTGAGTAATCATCAAATAAACAATTTATACCTTCTAATATTAATTTTTAAAACAGCAAAACGTAGATAAAAGTTTGAGAGCAAATTATTTTATAACTAATACTATGAAAGTAGTTGCTTTGTGACTTCGTGTCTAGTAGTCAAAGTATTGTAATTGTAATATTATTAGTGAGGTAAATATTGCCATGATTCAGGTGCCTAAAAGAATTGATATTTTTTCAGATGCGTGGGTGAAGAAAATGGAAGAATACAAGGCGTGGTTCAACGAGCAGGAAGACGTCAAAGCCAACGAGGCTCTCAGACCCGGCAAACCGACCAACTATGACGAACTATTCGGTATTGATGGTTCATTCCGTCAACTAGTCATTGATTAAACCAGTGATACATTTCTTTTTAAACGGCAATATTTTACTAAATCAAAAAGTATATTCAACAATTCTAAGAAATATTTACTATGCAAATTATTTTTCACATATACATTTTCGTAAGGCATTGAGATTTCTTGTTTGTTAATGCTTTCGTCAAAAATTGCATAATAAATTTACTCTTATCTTCTTATGTCTATACAATTGTACTGTGTCGTTTTACTTTAAAATATACTTTGATCTTAAAGTGTAAAGACTACAGACACAATTTCAGATTCCTATTTTATATTGTTAAACTTTGATTAGTCGGTACACAAAATATATTTAATTTGTTTTAGTAAATCCTACATACTTAGTCATTACTTAGACAAAATTTTGAAAATATGCTTTGTATCAAAAGTATTATTGTATTTTTAAGAGCATGTATTATTAATGATACTCATTTTACAATTTTTATACTTCTCTTATTCTTTATGTTACATAAAACACTTTCATATAAATATTTTTATTTATTTAAACCACGTGCACCGTAAAATATGGATTAATTAACATGTTTCGTAACTGAGAATATATAAGGTCCTGTCACATTTTTTATAAAGAAAATAGTAAACAAGTATGTCTACTTTACAAAATATGTTACTTCCAATGTTTTATTATTGCATTAACGGTATACCTAATTAGTACTTTTATATAATTTTTATATTTTATATAAAGTTCTGTAATATTAGGTATTCATAATACCAGCAGCCAAGCCGCATGAGAGAGACACTACTAACGTCCATTTCGTTATCTATTTTCTTTAATAACAAGTACTTCATATGATTTATTCGTATTCAGGCCTAGATGTTTGAAAAATGGTTCATTACACGACCAGTAAGTAATGACAATCATATTGCTAAACGTATAAGTTTAATTTTTTGTTTGGGAAATCTGGGACGTCTATAATGAAAATTATAACAACACCTACTGTTTCATGCAATAGTAATTGATAATTAAAAAGTGATGATTTCAATGCCAGTTTTAAATTGAATATAATTAAAGAACGCCTTGAAAAAACGAAAGGTTTTTGTGCGGAAAAATAAATGGCAATATAAGGCAATAATGTTTTTCTTTTTCAAAATTATACAAAAAGTTACATATGACAAAGTTATTAGTTTTATTTAAAGAAGTTACGCTAAGATAGCAAATAAGAACATAATTAACGATTTATGGACGCGCAAATAATGTGCTCCGTCTGTGAGACTTCACTTGACAAACACAATTGAACTATCGTGGTAACTATGTAACAGATGGATTTAAACATGCATATATGCATGAGTGTTTTTAAGGCATTTTGTGCCGCGCACAACCACTCTGTGGAATTAGCTGCAAGCAGAGGTATTTCCAAACCAATATGACTTTGGGACCTTCAAGAAAAGCGCATATCTATTCCTAAAATACCGGCAACTAACCCATGGCTCTGCAAGGGCTGGCGGTGTCCACGATCGGAAGATCGCTTATCCTAAGTGATGTTCCTGCTCATTTGGCAACATTTCCATTAACAAAATTACCATCAACATTTGAGCCGTAAGACGTCCACTGCTGGATATAGACTTCCACCTTGTACTTCCATTAATACCTGTCAGGGGCGACCTTTATAATGTCGTCTTGCCTTGCGGGTGGACGTCCCACGCTGCGTTTGCCGGTTCGTGGTCTTCACTCTAACACTTTTCGGCCCCATAGGCCATCCACTCTATGTGCGATTTGTCCTACCCATTGCCACTTCAGCTTGCTAATTCGGCAAAAAAAATTAAAATAAATAATAAATAACAAAAAATCTATTGGCTTTGTTTGTCTCGTTGTGTCTGCTTGTCCATTTTTTGTTCGCTAAATATGTTACTTTCATGTCATTTAGTTGATTAACTTGATAATTTTTGTATTTAACTGAGAATATTGTAAATATTATATAAAATATTTCAGTGACAGGAGGCTATAAAGTTAAAATTTTCAGTTAGACTATTTCAAAGTAATATCTAATATATAAAATTCTCGTGTCACAGTGTTACTTACCATACTCCTCTGAAACGACTTGACCGATTTTCATTAAATTTTGTATGCATATTAAGTAGATCCAAAAAATCGGCTGCTATATATTTTTCATCTTCCTAAGTGATAAGGATGGTTCACCCCAATACATTTATTATTTCTAAATTTTTATTATTGAGCATAAAAAAATATAATCCTAAATTTTCATCGATGGTCAATCCTTATTTGTTAATAGGGATATTAATCCTTGATAATTTTTATGGCACAACAATATTAGCCGGGCTAAGCTAGTAAACTATTATAACGCACAACCATTTGAACGCCGTATGCAACACGAGTAAATTTTGCAATAGCGTTTTTCGCATTTGGAAACTTGTAGCTTACGTAAAAGCCCTACCTACACATCTATGTAGATATCATTATACTTCACTCTAGTTGTGATCAAAATAGCGTAACAACTGTAGGCGAATTACTTTAAAAATCATTAAGATAATGAGATAAGTAGTTCCATAAATGACCTTCGAAACAGCTTTTAATAATAATAACAAAATTACGTTGAAAATGTTTGATAGTTTTTTGTTGCAATTATTATGTATAAATTGGTTTTGATTCAGCTCACCAATTTGTATTACAGATGTTGTTTTTATCAATTTTAAAGAGAAATTCAATCAAATTTTGTAATAGTTTATATAACAGCTGAATTAGAACCTAACTACTTATCGAAGTGATCTTTGTAGATCAATAGAAGCCTACTTCTATTTCCATGTTTTATTATGTAAGCATTTTAAGTACCTCCGAAAATAATTATAGAAGCTAACGAGAGCCTCGTAGCTAAGTGGTTTAATATTTCTACCGTGAATCGAGAGGTAAAGGGCTCGAATCCCGGTCCGGAAAATTATAAAAGCATAATTAAATTTATATTTCATTATATTATATTTGCTAACAATTTTTTTTATGTTATAGCGTACAATTGTTTTATATGGTAAGAGAATACCCCCGCCCATGGACAACGACAGCACAGTCCACGCATTAGTTGTGTTGCCTGCTTTTTACGCCACTTAAGCGGCATGTTTTAAGAGCCTCCGATATTCTCACTTACTCAGCGAAAAACAATAGAAGTGCTGTTTCGAGTACAACAACAATTTCAAGCTTAATATTCTGTGAGCCCGTGGTATCACTTTGGACGAGCCTGCCAAATTAGTACGTAAGCATATGATTCAGCATGGCTCTCCCACGGATAAAATGTAATGGTAAATGTAAATGGTGTGAATATTTTAGCAAGAGTGATTTAATATTTTTTTTACAAGCCCATTTACAGATCAGAAAACAAAAATCAACAATGCGTTGAGTAACCGGAAAATTGTTTTTGTTCCATGACACTGCTGCGATCTCAATGTCGCAAATACTGTGGTAAAGTTCTGAATAAGAATTCATTTAGTTTAATCATAACCACCTTTGCGAGAGCACACATAACAAGACAGAGCAATGTGAGTACTTAAAAATAAAATTATTTTTTATAACAAAACAAGTTTATTGTTCATTATAACTCAACATTATATCATTTATAGTTAAGATGGTAAGCATCGAAATTTTATTTTTAATTTATTTTATAATATATTATCATTTATTTAATTTATGAATACGATTTTATAATTTATAATACATTATATTTTATAGTGTATTTTTTATTTTACTTTATGTATTAATACGAAGTATGCTCGTATACTAGTATAGTGGTAATTCTGATAAAATTACCATAAATAATCAAGCAAATAAATAACATTTCTATACTTCATAATTATAAATCTTTAGCAATATATTTTTCCTTCTTCGAATGTAAGTATTACAGTTTCCAACATTTAATATAATTTATATTCAAAAGATAAAAGAAAACAGAGTGTCATAGAAAAAGTCTTAATAACAAAATCCATTTTAATTCCTAAAATTTGTACCTTTAAAGCGTACGTAAATAATTATTATTCTACACGTGTTTAGTACCTTTATGTAACAATATGATCATTAAGCCATTGTAGAAAAACATTGTTATAGTGCTTAGTTCAAAAGTAAACCCGCAATTTTAAGTTCATCATTGTATGTAAATGAAAAACGTTTTTATGGAACACATTTGAAATAAATATGAGAATAATTAAGAAATTAAGATATTTAGATTTTATATTTTTTTCTTAAAATATTCTGCTAAGCCGATTTTTTTTAAACAATAATTATTAATTGGACTACAATCATATTACAAAGAGTTCAACGCGGTCAGTTTTACAAACACAAATTAGTCTAATTTTTGAGAGTCGTAAAAATTAACTTTAAATATTAGTTTCATATAAATACCATTTAAGAATATTTATTTTTAATAAATTAATAAGGTGTTTTATTAAGGATAAAATTTAAATAAGTATAAAATAATGTGGTACTACAATCGTGCGTTAGTATAATAATGTAATGTAAATGTAACTGCAAGTTGACAAAAAAGACATAGGAAGTCTTCTACAAGATTCATCAATTATTCTTTACGTCAGCCTCCCATATGAATATTACAATACTCCATCAAATAAGGATCATCGATAACAGTATTGATTTGAAAGTCAGGTTAATATTCTATCATCATCATCATCAGCCCATTCAAGTCCACTGCTGGACACAGGCCTCCCCCAAAGACGCATGGTCATAGGGGGGTTATAATATATAATAATATATTATATAGAATATTATAATATAATTATAATATTCTTTTAATAATTATAATATTCTATCGTTTGGTATTAAATAATAATAAATGTTTAAAACGATTTTTTTCTAGTATAACGGCCAACAGTACATGTGGATCTTTTATATGGTTAGAGATTACCGCCGTCCATGGATGACCGCGCCACAATCTGCGCATTGGTTGTGTTGCCGGCTTTTAACACTACTTAAGAGGCATTAAGGGCTTGCGCTCACTCAGCGAAATACAGTAGAAGCACCGTTGTTCACTTTGATTTATTCAAATTAATTTCCTGAATTCGAATGCAGAGGAAATTACACGCCTAGTATTGTGTACCGTCAATTGTGTAAATATTCGTATCCTCATTACAATATTTATTTCCGTTCGTTTGTTTTGTGTTGAAATTATTTATTTTCCTTCAAGGATATTTGTAATTCCTTGAGTTTCTAAAATAGTGCCAATCGCAATTATACCGCAATCGTGTTGCAATCTTGGGTGACATTCCTTGTTCGTTGTAAACATTTCCAAGTCACTAGAACTTACCTCAAAATGTTTTCAAGTAATTTCAAAAAAGGAAGTACTTAGTTTGGGAATATCTAATTTTAATGTTATAGACGCTATCGTAAACAAATTTTATCTTTTATATCCGTATTTTGTTTTTTTTTTAGAATTCAATTCATTGTAATACTATTAATTTATTATATATATATAAATTACTATTAGAAGCAGAAATTTAATTTATAAATAAAATAGAACAAAGTATTTATATAATGTTAAGATAATGAAAATGTTATTTTTAGTATTTCTTTTCATTGCATTTTAAATTGTTTCATTCAGTAAAAACATGTATTCTCAAAAAATATTTTATGTAGATTTTAAAAACCTTAAAATGCTTTTTGTTACTAGAGTCGGTTTGCAAGTAATGCGGTTATAATTATTAAATTTATTTAACGTCAGCCAAATAACAACAGATTTTTACAGCCTGATAGCTTAATGGTTATAAAAATATACCATGAAGCGAGAGATATCGGGTTCGAATCCCGGTCCGGACAGTTATAATTTAATTTATAATTTATTTTGTCTCTGGGAGTGCTTTTCAGTGGCTGGGCGAGTGTGTCAATACTGTCGCATCTGTGGAGAGCCATGCTAAAGCATATGATGACGCACTTATTAGGCTGGCTTGTCTAAAGTGAAACCACGGGCTCACAGAATACTCGTCGTAAAACTGTGCTTGTATTGTGTTTCGCAGATTGAGTGAGGATATCGGCAGCCCTTAAAAGTGCCGCTTAAACGGCGTAAAAAGCCAGCAACACAATCAATACGCGGACTGTGGCGCGGTTTTTATGGGCGGCGGTGTTCTCTTACCATATAGGAGACCCACCTGCTCCGTTGTCCGCTATAGAATAAAAAAAAAGATTGCCAATACATATTTTTGTCAGTTTCCATTTGGTTACTTGTAGTAACGTTACAGACTTCTATAAATATTCTTTGTATAATTTTTTTTTAATTGGTCAAGTTTTACACTTAGAAATTGAAACATATTATGAAGTTTTAATCATCTTTTTATAGTATGGCAGCCATTCTGGTACAGCCGAGTGGGGAAATATGGGAGAAAATTAGGGTGGAACTGAAAGAAGACGTCAAAACCAGAGACAGAGATCTGGAGCACATAAAAGAGTGGTTGAGGAAGCAGCCTCATCTACCTGATGAATGGGGTATGTACTATCTATTTACAATACTTTCAAGGCTTATAATAAATTTATAATAATAATCAATTTGCACCCGTGGGAGAGCCATACTAAGGCATATACTGCCGCACTTATTGAGCCGGCTCGTCTGAAGTGATACCACGAGCTCACATAGCACTCAAAGTGAAGTAGTAGTGTATGGAAGTTGAAGTTGTAATTGAAACGGTGTTTCTATTGTGTTTTGTTGAGTGAGTGAAGATATTGGAGGCCCTTAAAAGTGCCGCTTAATTGGCATGAAAAGCCGGTAATAGAACTAAATCGCGGACTGTGATGCGGTTGTCCATGGGCGCCGGTGTTCTCTTACCATATAGAAGATCCATCTGCTCCGTAATCTGCTATACCATAAAATCATAATATCAAAGTTTTCGGGTATTTTATTAGAAGGATTTTGTACAATAATTTTCATTTGGCTTCATTAATTTATTTGGCTTAAAATAAAAAGCATTTAGTGATATTCCAAGATTTTTTAAATTGAACCTTCAGCCTTTATTTTAACAAAATATACTTTGGAAAGATTTGATAGAAAATAGTAATATTTATTTATTAATACGGAATTTTTGTAACCCAGACCGCATTTCTCTTTTTAGATCTTTGTGTATGATGTAGCAATATTTATTGAAAATGGAATTTTCCAAAAGAAATGTTCATTTATATGATATGATAGTAAATTTAAAATATTTTTACTGATTGATTTTTTCTAGACGATGGACGAATAATGACCTTCCTGCGTGGCTGTAGCTTCTCCTTGGAGAAATGTAAGAGAAAATTAGACATGTACTTTACAATGAGAGCTGCATGTCCTGAATTCTTTACTGACAGAGATATCAAGCGACCAGAACTAGTAGATCTTACTTCAAAAGCGTAAGTTCTTTTCTATAATACAAAAAATGCCTAACCACCCATTTCTTAAACCTTATATCCTTAAATGTTAATAAAATCTGATACTTTAAAAATCTACTCCATAATTATTAGTGCAATTTTATAATTAAAAGTCTTAAGTCTAATTACGTAATAGTAATTAATTATTAAGCAGATTTACTATATTTAGTATACTTTACTTATACTTAAGACAGTCTTAAAAGACTAAGCAAACTTTTGTAACAGTTTTATAAATACTATAATAGAATTAGGATTTGCTAGGTGAAGGTGAAAAGTCTTGTCTTTTGAGAGCCTCGTAGCTTAATGGTTTTAAAAGTGTACCATGAAGCGAAGGGTATCGGGTTCTAATCCCGGTCCATTCAATTATAATTTATTCGGTCTCTGAAAGGGCTTGACAGTGACTGAGCGAGTGTCTTAATACTGTCGTATCCGTGGGAGAGACATGCTGAAGGATATGCTGACGCACAAATAGGGCCGGCTTGTCTAAAGTGATTCCACGGGCTCACAGAAAACTCAACGTGAAACAGTACTTGTACTGAGTTTCACAGAGCCAGTAAGCGACGTAAAAAGCCGACAACACAACAATGCGTGGACTGTGGCGCGGTTGTTCATGGGTGGCGGTGTTCTCTTACTATATAGGAGACCCACCTGCTCCGTTATCCGCTATAGAATAAAAGAAAATCTTCTTTAATTTATATTATTCTTTCTATTTTATGGAGACATTTATATATAATTTCCATACTCATTATATTTATAAGTAAACAAGCTTTATATCATTAAACTTTCAATTACTATTTTATGGTATGTTCGGTTAAAAACAGCCTTTCTACTGATCTAATTGATTGTACTGACAAATCGTTTCCATTACCTAAATGTGCTTTTCCATGGATATCTTAGTAATTATTTATGATTTAATTACAAATTTCTTTAAAAAAACTGCGGTATAATGATTTTTTTTATTGTTATTTACATAGACAAGGAGCACCTCTTCCTGGTTTAACCCCAAATGGAAGACGAGTTACTGTTTGTAAAGGTGAAATGTAATTACTTATCTTAGATATATCAGTTACTCAACATTACCTTTATATTAATTTAAACTCACATCAAAATAATAAAAAGCTTGGAGTAAAGTAAAATACAACAACTGGAATATGTTTAATTTTAAAATTATACATTTAAATTTCAAAATAACTACACATAAATTAAAACGAATAATAATATTTTATTTGTTATTTCAGGTCTTGATAAGAAATTGGATATGAATCAAATGAATGAGGTCTTCAAAATTGCGCTCATGGTTGGCGACGTGAGACTCAAAGAAGAGAAGGAGGGAGTCGGTGGTGACATTTACATCTTGGACGCGTCCATTATCAATCCCAGCCATTTGGCAAAACTGTCGCCTACAGCTATAAAGAAATTTCTTATATGTGTGCAGGTATTATCAATTATTTCGGCTTCACAGTGGCCGTGTGAGCGTCTTAATACTGTCACACCCGTGGGAGATCCATGCTGAAGCTTATGCTTACGCACTAATTTACTAACCGGTTCGTCCGAAGTGATAACACAGGCTCACAGAATACTCAACTATTAAAAACTCAGCTGTCGTTAAGCCACAAAAAAGTAACATCGATTCTGTCAAATACTCTGTCTGTTAATAACTCGATCGGGTTTTTCGGAGAGAGTTCAACGAGTCTTTATAAATAATAATAAATCTCTATTTTATATATTAAGCATATAAATATGTTATTTTCAGGAGGCATACCCCGTTAAACTAAAGGAAGTGCACGTAGTAAATACATCACCAATTATCGAAAAAGTTGTCAACTTTGTCAAGCCATTCCTCAAAGAAAAAATAAAAAACAGAGTATGTAGCAAATTTTTTTTATCTACTTCTTGAGTTAATAAATAATAAAAGTTACAACAGCTAACTGTTGTGATTCAGTTATGTTCAACATCAGATGTAATATATTAAAAAATCGACAAGTTATCAATATTTTCAAAAGAATAATAACATCGTTTCACAGATTAATAGTTAATAATTTAATTAAATTTGAGTTGGACCATTTTTTGCTTGTACTATATAAACAGTTATAATTTTAATTTACAGATTTATATCCATTCAGAAGTGAGTGAACTTTACAATTATGTACCACAAGAAATGCTACCAAAGGAATATGGTGGATATGGGGGCTCTCTTTCAGAAATTAACGGTCAGTAGTATATATTTATTATTATAGATATATAAGTAAATAATATATAATATATTTATTAATATATGAATTTGTATAAACTTACAACATATGCCAATAAGTTACTATTTATAAAATAAACTGCGAGAGATTATAATGTCATACTTTTGTATGATTAACTATTCGACTTGGATAACATAAGAAAAAAGCCGACTTTTCCTTAAAAATTCGCTAAGACGAACAAACCGAAACTAATTTGCCTAATATTGCATAAAAAAGCAATATCGTTTTATTGTGAAAATACTATATAACTGTTCGGTATTTTTAATTTTTATAAGACGAAGCTTATATAAAAATAATAATAATTATATTACTTCATGTTTTTTTTTTAATTACAGACGCCTGGATGAAGAAATTAGAAGAATATACAGATTGGTTTAAGGCTGAAGAGTCAGTTATCGCCGTTGAAGCACTGAGACCGGGAAAGCCGACTAACTATGATGAGCTATTTGGAATTGACGGATCATTTAGACAGCTATCCATAGATTAAATTCATACTTTTTTAAACAAAAACTAGATATAATCTAAACTACAGAACTGTCAAAATTTGTTAAAGAGGTTTTATTACTCTAGATATTAATAGAGAATTTATAAAATATGACAGATCTGCACCACGTTGACAGCTTTTTTTAATTAATATTATTTCACTGTTTTTGATCTTTACCATTTTTATATTACTATTCAAGTTTAGATTGTATGAAATAACGTGTATGTAATTTGCATTATATAACTTTAAAATCGATATTGGGTTTTATTTATATATTTATTTTTAAAGTATAGCGGACAGCGGAGTAGGTAGGTCTCCTATATAGTAAGATAACATCGCCGCCCATGGACAACCGCGCCACAGTCCATGCATTGGTTG
>DWCF01005396.1:0-14327 GCA_018230265.1 Delias oraia
GTTTTTTAAGGCATTTTGTGCCGCGCACCACCTCTCTGTGGAATCAGCTGCCAGCGGGGGTATTTCCAAACCAATACGACTTGGGGACCTTCAAAAAACGAGCGTATATTTTCCTTAAAGGTCGGCAACGCAACCGCGGCTTTGCAAGGGGTGGGGTTGGAGGTCCGCTTACTAGGTAAACCTCTTGCTCGTTTGCCACCGTCAATATATGAAAAAAATTAAAATAAGAGAATTAAGAAAGAGATTAAAAAGAAGAAAGAAAAAGCGTGAGGCGTGAACAAAGTGAGCGACTACAGACAGAGTACAGACATAGGTTATAAAATTTTTGTCTCCACTGCTGCTCTCACGAGACCAGTGTTCGCGTTTCGTTATAACGAAGGCTAGTTTTTGAATAATTCGGATTTTTAAGTTTTATTTTTACTCAAGTATTAAACTGCTCCTAAACAAGAAATCAGTATAAAAACAAGAAATAGAATGAGTTTTTAATTTCTCTTCTTACGATATTTGATATATCGGTATGAAATATATAGATTTTACATATCGATATTACATGATTCAATAATATCGGATAGAAGCGAATATTGCGTGCACACATCGATATTTTGAATTATCGATTTATATCGTGCTCTCCTAGTAGACACTGCCCAAATTGTGACCGGTAGTCACAAATGCCAAAAAATTGAATATTTCTATAATTCTTATTTTGTTTTTCTAATTACTTATATATCAAAAAGTATTAATACATATAACCTAATATATTGTTTACTCAGTAGAATGTGTACCTCAGGCAGTCCCTGTGATACTTTTAGTCTACCATCATCGTCGGACGAGGCTGTAATAATTAATTTTGTAATTTCTTTTATAGTAAGTCCTTAATTTAATAAATCCTTTTATTTCCAGGATTTTCAAATTATGGATTGGTGTTCTTTATTAGGGAACAACGAAAGAGATGATTACATGAAATTTGATTCCTTGGATCCCAGTTTTAAAAAATTAATACAACTATGCCTCGATGTAGAACAATCTAAAGGAATGCTCAGAGTAATTAATAGATCACTCTTGCCTTTATACAAACAAGTTAACAAAAGTTACAGAGATAGTGCAGAATTCAAAGAAATACTCAATAGAACTGGGAGAATGATTATGAAGTATCCCAAATTTAAATTTACTTATATTAAATCATTATGTGAAAAAATAAAACAGAATAAAAAGAAAAAACGAATAAGTTTTGTTACTATTAATACTGCTTTGAAAAGTTGGTGATATTTATTATTTTAATGTTTATTTAGATATCTAATAACAGAAATTACAAAAAAATTTCAACCAAATGTATATTTAATTATTACAGGTAATCAAATGAAACATGGTCATAACAAGATGAACACAAAAACTAATGTCTGTTTAAATGATAGACAAGATGTACTCTCAGACGAGACAATAATCATAGATGATGATGAAAAAGAAGACTTAAATTGTACATTTAATTCAGCATCCAAATATAATCCTCCATTTAAATCTTCGGGAGGCACAGTATCTGGGTGTGCAGAAATAGTGATAATAGAAAAAGAAAATAGTGTAGATGTTCCTAAACAAATAAACAGTAATTTTTCACCCAATTTAGAACTATTCACAGAACAGACAAGTTCGGAACAACAATTAGTTGGTCAAGAAAATTTATTAATACCACAAAAAGTTGAACAGCATATAGATGATGATTTAAAAGGAAAAATTAAATCTGTTGAAGATGAAATAGCAAAATTAAAAGAAAAAATTGACATCCTAGAAGAAGCTGAGGTTGATACAGATACTGGAAGATCACAATATATTTTATGTGATATGTATGTATCTTATAGTAAAGTATGGTTAGTTTTATTGGTTATGCATTATGCTTGTTTTCTTCAGAAAAATATAGAATCCCATAGTTTTGCTGTTAGTTATAACTTATAACACATAATGGATCAGAGTAGGTTATGACATGTTACTCACCTTTAGTAATAATTAGGTTTATTCCCTTTCATTGTATGAATTTGTATTATACAAATATGAATAAAAAGATAATGATACTGATTCTATAACAGCCTGATTCTCTGAGTCTTATAGCATGTTTGTTATCATTATTATATTCAATTTATTTCAGATATAAGACACAAGTAGTTGGGCTATATAATCATTTATGCAGTTTAACTGAATCACCTTCAGTCAAAAGACATGAAGTTCATTTAAGTGTTAAGGAGGGACATTCTGAAGCACCTGTAAAAATTCTAGAAGCATTTCTTAACAACAATATCCAGGATAATGGATATCCATCTTTTCCAGACTTTAGTGAAGTCATGAGGTGTGTTGTTTTGGCGAATGATATTCATAAATTAGGATGGAATGCAACACAAATTAAGAAAGAAGGTATATTTTTAATTTGGATAATATTTTTTGGTTTCTTAAAGACACATGTTAGTTAAGTTAATAGGTAAAATATACTCATTACTAATTGTTATTTGTTAAAAAAAACTCAAGCCAGAATGCTGTTTACTCAGTGTGGTCGTGCGCTACAAAAGTTACGCCAGATACGCGATTGGAATCATTTATTGGATTATACATATATGAAGGATGATTTTGATGATCCAGCAGAGCATGATACAGAATTATTATCAAAGCTTGAAGCAAACAAGGCACGCGCAAGAAATATGGAAATGGATATTATTAATAAGTATACAAAAATAAAGCATTGATCTGATTTTTTTCCATTTTAAAGTAAATATGTAAATAAAGTGCTTTTTTGTCTAAGGTATGCTGCAATCAACATAGAAAATAAAAAAAAGCAAGGAAAACTGTCTAATACTACTTTACTTACCAATAACAATTATTCAAATACAAGTGATAGTGATACAGATTCTGTAATCTTATGTGAAGAAGCAAAAAATGATAAATTCTTCAAAAAGTTAAGCGAATTTGTAAAAATTGAAAAATCAGATACTGATTGTGAAAGCAGTGTAATAGAACATGATGAAAATAGAAATATTTATGTAAAACAAGAGAACTCATTGCCGAATCGGTTAGAAGAATTGGGTACAAATTTTTCTGTTACTATTGAAGTTGATGATCCATTACTTGTGCTTGAAATATCTTCAGATAGTGATGATGATTTTGAAGTATGAATAAAATATTGGTAACTACTAAAAATAACTAAGTTGTCTACTTCCTTATTGCACCAGAAACCTTAGATTCAAATACATGAGGTACAACTTAATAAACTTGATATTACAGTTTTAGAATTTGCATTTTTTCTAATAAAAACCAGTCTCACAGAATATTATCAATATTTCAGTTATAAGCTAAAATAATGATGCTATTTTTATTAACAAATAGAATTTAAAAGTGATAGGTACTTATAGTATTTATGATGAATGGTGATAAATAAGCCTTAAATATTTTTTATGGCATTCTAGAGAAAAAGCAAGAGTCCATTTGTCAATTATATCTGGGCTTTAACATTTTAAGTGATTTTAATAATTTAAAAAATTATCAATACTCTTAGATGAATTAAGGTTTTAAAAACAAGTCTATCTAAAAAGGTATATTGAATCACAAGTCACGGTGTTTATTTTGTACAGATTTAATTCGACAGTGTTAAATAGGTACTTATTAATTATTACTGCCTTCACAAGAGCAAGTTCTATTTAAGTCGGTATTGTGTGATGTCGACAAAAACAACACGTAGAAAATTCCTGAGTATCTGTATACTACCTATCTTACGTATGTACAAAAAATTTAGTGCTACTGAGCCTAGGACTAGTCGTTTCCGAACCTTGCCCATAGATAAGTTTGAAACACATTAAGGCCGTATGTATACATAAATCTAATACTGTCTCTTTCAATATTAAAATTATCAAAATCCAGAACAAATAGACCTCTACTGTAGCATTTGGCCAGTTCCACATGGTTGCATTGCTTGATTAAATTATTTAAGTTTTTATACCATACGCTTACAACCATGTAAAATTGATAGTAATATTTATTAGAAATAATTAAAAATACATTTATGATGCAATCACAGCAGGATAGCGAGAATATTTCCCAAAAAAAGTAGTTTTGTGACTAAAGTATTTTATTATACACCACCCGATGCTTTTACAAATACTTTAGTAGATGCGAATTTATAAAAAAAAAAACCTGATTACAAGCTGCTAGTATAAAAAAATTCACCAACAATAATGATTAGGTATGCAATTTTGACACAATGCACAATTCTGTAAAGTGACTGTCTTAGAAAGTATTCAACTATATGCGATGAAATCGAATGCATAAAAAAATATCTCTCATAGGGCCTTACCTTACATTCTTACATTAATTTCGTCTTTGACAAAAGATGTTACACTAGGAGTACCCTAAACCCTATGGAAACACTTGCTAAGGAATGGTCGTCAAGAGCTATTTCATAGAAAACTATTTCAATCTAAAAAATGCAAAGATCAGTCTTGACTGATGGTGTGACAGTAGTCAGTCTCGTCACCGCAATGTGATGAAGGCGAATATAAAAATGAGAAGTGGCAAGTGTTATCCAAAGGGACGCTTTCACTAAGTTAAGGACCAATCAATCACACACCACATTCAAGAATTACTTTTATTTCGATTTTTTTAGGGTTTTCTCTTTTATGTATTATTATTTAGCAATAAAATATGGTAATAACTTCAAGTTTGCCGTTCTGTTGTAAGATTAATCAGTTATAAATAATAATATCCAACGGATATCGCCGTGCGGTAACATAACGTTTACATCAAGCGATTAGACAAAAACGAAACAAACGAGAAGTTTACGGAGCAGTCCGACGCGCGCTGACTCCGCGCGGGATTGTCGTTAAATTGCCGCAAATGATTGTTTTCATTACAATAACACAGGTTTTACACATTAGGATTCATAACAGATGAAAAAAAACAGATAATGTACATTGTGATTTTATACAGAGCTTTTCCTATGTAGAATTAAGTGGATTTTGAATTTTTTACTCGAAACAATAAATAAAAATTGTGCTATTTAAGATAGAGGAACAACAGTTTAATATTGCTACACTAATGAAAATATAGCTCATGTTCACTGAAAATTCAGTATCGGCAAAGTTGAGATCGCGTTAATCTGCGTACGTCGGACAGCTGTATCTGTTAAATACACAATATTATGTTTTACATTTATGTAAGGGTTGTTGATTGTAAAAAATTAAATGTTATAGTCCCTATAAATGCTGTATTGGTTTATTTGTCGAGAGCTGTGTTTGCCTTTACTGCAATGACGCATTCTTCGCCACAGGACTTCAGAACAGTGCACTGAAAATAAAAAAAATAATTAATAAATGAATAGAATAATTAAAATTTACAATAGCTATCAAGCTGCACTGATATAATAGATAGCGGTAAGTGGCAAGTATAGCTAAAAATAAAACATGTATATAATTCTTATCAATTTTTTTTGATAATAACAATTCTAGAAAATTTGGATAAATATCATGTTTTCAGAACCTTAGAATTCCATATAGCTAATGAAAATGCATTAGCTCAGGTAAGAGGTTGAATTATTATCTACGAGTGTATGTAGCACCAACACACAATAAAATATTGCATTAGAGACTCTATACTCGAATGTCACCTTTTTTATACTATGTAATTTGTCTTTTAATAAAGAAGGACATAGTTGCCATATCTATGTATCAATCTAGGACAGTGTTTAATATCTTTTTATTTTAAATATTTACCAAATGTCAAATACAGCAGTTAAGGTCAGGTGTCAAGATAAAAATGACTAACCAACAACTCCTTGCCACTGTCAAAGTCGGAGCGAAGTTGTGTACCAAGGTCTCCATCTGGGATCTTAAGGTCTTCACGCAGGTCTCCATTGTCAGCCATCAGAGTGAGGTATCCATCATCAGAAATGTCAGTTAGCTGGTAATCTTCACGCTTCACATGTGGAACGTCCATGTTATGGGTGGAGGGACAAATATCTTCATATCTGTGAAATAAAAGCAAGCATATGAATGGCTATGACTAGAAAATTTAAACACTATTTTAGAACGTTAGTTCAAAACCAGAAAAATTAGTTATTAAGATTGGCTTCAAATTTAATCTAATGTTTTTTTACTTTGATTATGTTAACTGTATGTTTAAAGAGAATAATGTTCTGTATTTTATCAATGGCTCATTTAAAGAAGTGTAATCAACTACAGACTATAAATTTATGAAATAAGAGCTCAGGTTGATCATATGAAAAACATTATACAACTTTTATGCAAGTATTGCATTGGGACTTGGTATATTATGAGTAAATATTTAAATATATTTTTGTGCATATATATTACTTCAATTAATATTTCAGTCAAATCGATAACGTGGGAGGACGTCACTAATTTTTCTATATAAAACTGTTAAAAGATATTACAAAAATAGAAGTAGAAATTATAGCTTTTTACAAATTTAAAAATTGGTGGTATATAATCATGTACTCCTGTTCGGTGATCTCATAGTACAATAGTATAGTGAGACGCATATTAGTATATTTAATATTTGAGTATCCGCAGCACAAAAACAAAATGATATTGTATTTGCGACTCTATGGACTCAAAATGATAGGTATCATAGATTAACTATTTATAGAGAGTTGTGTAGTCATCTTAATCTAGTTCTACTGTATTAGAAACTGCAAATATACTCACTTCTTTCCATTAAATATATCAATTCCAACAAGATGGACTTTAGCATGACCATGTTTGCCAGTCTTTGAGGTGGACATTTCAACAATTTTGCATGGGCGACCTTTAAGCATAACGAAACCATTTTTGCGGAGAGCTGAACATTGCATAGGGAAGGTGGCAGAGGCACCAGAGTCTCCGGTCTCAAAATGTGTATCTTCAATGTCACCCATTCTGTGAGGATTTAATTAGTGAAGTGTGATCTAAAATAAATAAAAACAGTTAAAGAAATTTTATTTTTCTTTAGACATCATATATTGATTACATAATGGTAGAGGTAAACTAACATGTGATTCTTAAGTAATGTAAATATATGACGAATTGACATATTTGTAATTATTCATATTAGTTCATTATAATTGTATTCTTGTTCGGTGATCTCAATATACAGTGAGTAAAATGAGACGCATATTAAGAACTGGTATTTAGTTTCTGAGTACCCTCAGCACAAAGACAACATGATATTGTATTCGCGACTCTATGGGCTCATATTCTTATTCAACTCTCACAATTTTCTAGATTAAGATGTATTTTTAAGTTGGACCTGCTGGAAACCATTTTCCGCTAATTTAATAACTAAAAGCAAGGTTCAGTAACTATATTTAGATATACTTTATGTGTAACTAAATAAAGATATCCTTGGTGTATTCATCTAAAAATTAGCACATGGAGGTTATTGAACCCTATGTCAGAAATCTTTATAGGTTAATCTGTAGTTTTGGGTAAGAATACAAAACGTTTTAGGAAAAATTGGGCTATTTTTTATGTAAATATCTTTCAAAAATTAATATTATATATACTATTAAATGTATGCACACAAGCAATTTATGCATATAATTATATTATATAGCTAGATTTTAGGAGTGCAATGATAGATATTTTAAATATATTTAAGAACTTATAAGGAACCTTATAATAATTGTAAGTATATTAAACTGTAATAATCTAAGAGATATGAAAAAGTATAATTTACCAAGTGTGAAAGGCTATATGTGGGAAAATAACTATAGATCTGCTAAAACTAGAGTACTTTATTTGCATATTTTTAATTATTTTAAATAATGATTATAGTTGACTTTATTTATTTATTTTAATTTAATATTTTAATTACTATTAATGACGATGATATATTCCACAACACATAGTTACATTAGATTTAACATATATTTACCTAATAAAATCTTTAGAAAAATTCAGATGACCTAACCCCACCTATCGCGTTGTCAAGAAAACCTAAACCTTTGTGAGCTAGTCACGAAAATAATCAATAGGATTGCAACAAAGAATATTTATATTTGAACTACTTGTATTGAAATAAGCTGAACTCTGACTCCGATGTCATGGTGTTAAATGAAAAATGACCGTGTGGTTCGACGTTAACGAACATGTGGCTACTACGGGATATGGATATCATGTTGAAAAATAACACTTCTATTCACAATTTCTTATAATTTGTATATGATTATCCATAACATAAAACTTACAAGTTCTTTAAATCGATGCTTAATTCAAACTAAACATTTACTGTATTTAGTAGTTAAAGAACAAATAATCAAAATTGACAAATGTGCCGGTGCCACAGTTTTTTTAACTTCACAAAATTTCCACACCGTCTTATAACATTGCTTGCACTAAATAATATTCACCACAAAGAATACTTACGAAATTATTATTTATAATAATAAAATGAAGGAACTCGATAAAACTAAGATATTTATCGACACTCACATGTGACCGACGGGTTCTTCAACCGAAAGGTCAATTTGCGCCTGCGTAGCACGTCTTTCATTCGCTTCCTGTCGCGGGGTTCTCAAAGTTGATAAAAGACCGCCATTTTACAGCGGGAAATATGAAAGTATTTTTTTTAAATTTTTACATGTCATTTAGACTTCAAACAATACTTTAAAACTGTATTTATTTATATGAATTAATCGTTTAATACAATAAGACAATATTATTTAAAAATATTGATTGGATTTAATTGATGATTTGATCGAATGATTGATTGATTGATTTTATAAATTATATTATGACTGTTTTACCGTTATTATATTTTATATTACTTACGACGTGTCAGCCATTTACATAAATTAATGAAAATTGAAATCTTATGACTAAACTTTGCAAATATTTTTTGACGCAAGAAAATAAACAATAATAAATAAAAAGAGTTTTATTGCGATTAAATATAAAATAAAGCTTCAAATAATATGCATTTAGTGCTTAAATTTGCAATCTGTGCTTGTCATCACTGATACTGTCTAGTGTCATTACACAACGCGTGTCATGTTCATGCTTTATTTTTAACTTCCTGTGCCAAATAATCTCTACGTATTACAAAAAGTAAAGTATGCATTTGAGATTAGTAAACATATAGGAAGAGATTAAATTTAATAAAATAAAATAGTCTTTTGGATAATTATATTATTTAGATTTTAAATATTTCTAAAAGATGTTGAAACTAGAGACAGCACGGAGTCATAAGGGTTACTGTATGAAGTCCGAATGGTTATTAAAGTATAATCTAGATGGCAGTGTATTTAACAGTAAAGTTTTCTACTGCACACAAATATTATTGATATACGAAATTAATATAATAATAAATTGAAATGAACATTATATACAACAATTCTCACCAAAGTCATAGTAATGCGTAACTAAACTACTGGCTGCATTATTGGTGCGTAAAATAAAATGCATTTTTATGGTTAAATTGTAATTAAGGCAGTTCAGTTGGCAAAAATAGATGGCGCTACTAGCAGGTTCTCTTTTAAATTATTTTTATTACTCTTGTTTTATTTTTATTGCTCATTGTCCACCACATAAAACGTCATTGAATGCTGGGAATCAATGTTCTACGTTGGTCATAGTCACACTGAAATAGGATAACAAACATTTGCATGCCGAAATTTTAATAAAAACAGAACAAAATTGCAAATGTTGAAATTATCAGTCAGCGTCGTAAAAAAATAGCAAAATTATTACACAGATCGAAAATTATAACATTGAGATAATGATCAAATGCGAAGCTAATGATCCATGCGAGAACACAAGACAGTGTAACAATAGTAAAGCAAGGGTTTAAAAGCTTTCTTCGATAAATCACTGGAACCCTTCGCTCCAACAAAAGATATACAATTACTCAAACGTTGATGTTGTTAATTTGGTGTGATGAAGTACTTTGGATAGGCATTGTTCTCTTCGAGACCATATTTGATTCAGAATATTTGTTACGCATACTTAATTATTTCTCAATTCTCATGGAGGTGGTATTTTTGTGTACCTACTGTTTAAATTATTAAAAATATTGAACAATTATAAAAGCTTATAAATTTATATTCAATATTTCTACTCAATCATGAAAACAAATTACCCATAATGTTATATACATTATGGGTAATTTGTTTGTAGTTGAGTGACTATAGTTGAGTTGTTTTTTTTATAAAGATATATCAAGAGGTAGGTAGATACTAGGTAGTAGGTACCTACATATCTTCTTTTTTTCTGGCCACTGAGACGTACTACTAGTTACTGCTAATGTAACTACGTATAATGTAACGACAGATAAAACCTATCTATAAGGATATTGTGGTTTTGGTGTAACGATAGATCAAAGAATAGGTACAATACCTAACTATAAAGATTTTTGTTTATTGTTTTATTGGCAGCAGTCGGTAATAATTAGAAAATATACTTATATGGACTATATGTGGTAGGTTAAAAAGGACTGGTTAAAGTCAGACGAACTCAAAAGTAGGCTGAATATGCTACTCCATTACCCAGGAACAGTTTATCGAGTACTGGCAGAGCCGTTGAAAGAGATTTTGAACTGATATCTTCTCCGTATAAAAATATTTAGAGACACATCAGGACACAGCATGCAATTTCACCTATAGGAGAGCCATGCAGACGCATTTCGTCGGCCGGCTCGTCCAGAGTAATATCAGGGGCTCACAGAATATAAAGCGTGAAACAGTACCTACTTGAAATGTCCTGCCCGCGATTAAGCAGTCATACTGCAAGTAGTCATACAAAAAAACTTGTAATGAGTTTAGCTGTATTAGTGAGGATGTCGAAGTCTCTTTAAATTACACCGTTTAAGCGTAAAAAGCAGGACGCGCCAACAGAGCCCGGACTGTGGCGTGGTGTTGTCGTACCATAGAGGAGAACTGCCTGTTAGATGCGGCCACTGTATGAAGAATGTCGACTAAGCGTTACCTCGTTTCCAGTGAATTACACGTGTCTACAATTAGATACTTAGATGCAGCGTTGCATTCTTTAAATGATGTCATTCACACATGTCTTTAGCTTAGTGTTGCCCAAATGCAAGACTTAGGCCCAGTCTTGGTTTTGCGCCAATACACCTGGTATTGGTCTTGGTATTGCACTCCCAGTCTTGGTCTAGCAGCTAGTCTTGCAAGTTTTGAAATTACCTATTAAACTATTGATATTTATTAAAGTTTACTTCTGATCTCAGAAAAACCTATCAGAATAGTAATGTTTTGAGGTTGAATTTGCATAGCCGTAGTAAAGACCAACCAGATTTATAAAATATGTCGAAAGATTTAATGTGAAATTCCAAAAATCACTGCCAAAAAAATAGCTGCATGACGCACGAGTCTTGCAGGCTTAGTCTTGTTCTTGCTCAAGTCTTACACGGTCAGTCTTGGTCTTGCTAAAATTAAGCGGACTTGGTCTTGGTCTTGCATTTGGACAACACTACTTTATGTATACTTTCATATAAATTATAAATCATTAGAGTTCCAACTACGAGCATAGTCATAAGTTTAAATTTTAATTTGTAATTTTATTAATGTGTATTTCATAATTCAATAAGTTTTAAACATTTTGGTTTTTTTTTCGAGCTCCTGCTTGCCACTTACATAAGTCGCCTTGTACGTTGCCGGTAGGTACCTAACATAAAAAAAGATAAATGTAGGATGGTTGATTGAAGAAGTCTGAAGATTCAGTGTTGCTATTCAAAATATATTAAGAAAATTATAAAAGAAATATGAGCTTAGTTACTTTTGGTTATTTCTTATCGTAGAAATTTTATTAGATTAGATAGTAGGTAGATTAGAAACATTGTTTGCGTTGCCGTAACTATTAACTGCCATAATGAAACTTGCACCACCAACCCTGGTATTTGGGATGATTGTCTACATTAATATTTTTCAAACTTACCTATTCAGTATTAAGGCTATTTTTTAAAAGTTTTTTTAGTCAAAGCTTGATTTTCTTTCGTTGTTCTTTGTAGTAGATCTACTACACGAAACATAACAAAAACAATTTTAAAAAACTATCTCTCGTGCCTATCTGCTTGTATTATTTTAAATTTATTTATTTAAAAAGTGTTTTTGTTTAGTTTTATGGGTTTAAAGTCCAAATTACAAAGCCTGCTCCAATTGATAAGGTTAGTTAGGACAAACAGGTGTCTCTCATAAAATAATAATTATCTTAAGAGTTGCTATAATTATTTTTATTAATTGCATTTTTTTTAATAATGTCGTCTGTGCTATTTTCTAATAACAGACTTTTCCTTATTTTGCTGATAAGCACAACTGGCCATTCAAATGAACATAATTTAGCATATTATTTTCATTTAATAAACCCACAAACTCCATTTGGGCGCGCAAAGGCAATTTTTTAAGTGTTGCCCGCTCAAATAAATTATGTAGCAAATGGGGTAGGCGCAATGGACAAACAAGAAATAAAACGGATGAGCGCGACTCGGGTTGTGTGCGAGGGGGACGGCTATATTTCCTCTCTTATCCACCCCCTGCCCCGTCCCACTTGAAGATGGCCCAAAGGTAAGCTCGCATTTTATTGTCACTTAGTAAAAGATTTGTTTTCCAAGTATCTCCGATTGTTAATTCGTTTTCATCGGTTTTCACCATTAGTTACACATATTTATTTGGCTCTTGTCTATAATATAGGTACAAACATATAATAAAACAAATAGTTTCAAATATGAAAAATGCTTAAAATTTTCTTTAAAGCAAAATTACTTACTGTAAAATAGAAGTCTATCAATTTAGGTCACCTAAATGAGTATTTATAGTTTACACACACATTTTAAAAAACCCATTTATTTATACTTATATGATCATCTGATAAATATGAGATAAGTAGAAGTAATTTTGAACTACAAATAAAATAAAATAAAAAAATATTCAAGTTTTGTACGTAATTATAATTTAATTAGACCCTTTATTTATCACAATTTCTTTTAATTTTTTCAGTACTCGTAAAAAATCTAACTGCATTAATAATATATGAGATGAGGACATAAAGTTTGAGCCCCGGCATGCAGATTGAAAGAAAGAAAACGTCGCCGTCTCTTTCTTACGTCTCAGAATTGGGATGTGTAAGCGAGAGAATAAGAGTGAGAAAGTAGAGTCGCGTTCTAAGTGAATCAGTGCCCGCGTTCGCTATTAAATCAGCGCGAGGGGGAGCGGGTATCGTGCTAAAATGCTTACGGCGGGTGGGGTTTTGTTTGCTGAGGGCGGTTTCAGAACGATTACTCTAGTCTTGCCAACGTAGCGCTTAATGCGCTTGAAATAGAATGAAAAGACCTTAATTTTGTTATACAATATAATCTTTAACATTCTCTTACTCACAGAAAACATAAATTCATTTTACTTTCAGAAAATTTTGAAGATTTTTTGAAAAATAGATACCATTTTAAATACGCTTTACTTGTCCAAATTAATTGAATAACGTTACTGTTCAATACTACTTTAGATTGCATAAGCTACGATTGGAAATACCTACTAACTCTATAACAGATTTTATACTAATTCAAATATATTTGTAAAAACCATATTGTAGTTTTAATTATATCAATTTTATTTGCTAAACGTTACAAAGTTTTTATACGCTGGTGTTATTAACAAATTTTTACCAACTTTATTAGTCACTTATAAACCACAAGCTAGAGAATAAGCCCTTTAAGCGCTTTAATATTCAGTGAGTTGATAGCATTGGTTCGTTCTGTACTATGGTAGCAAGCTTCAGTCAAACAGTGACGCGTGAACTGTGCTGACGCGTTCAGGACGGGATGATAGCGCGGTGACCGCGCACTTTCGTAGTTGGTAAGGCGGGAAAAGTTCCCGCCTACATCGCCAAAATATTTTCAGACGCTAATAAGGTAATAACCGTGCAACGAAATCCCCCTTTCACATTTTACGTTTATTATTTTAAAATATTATACCTATTTATTTTGTTAACTTACAAAAATTCAAAATTTCTGTTTCGATCTTATTTGTGATGTGTTTTACGCGTAAAACAAAAATGTTAAAAATTATTTAATGATTCTCTCAAATGTACTTCAAAACAACGTACAAAAATATAATTAAGAAAATTACGACTCTTTTTTTATCTCCCTAATTTTATTTAAGTAATTACGCAAACCTTTTCTTTAACTCAACCCTAATAGCCGGATGTTATTGGAAACTCTTTTAACGAAACGTCAATATAAAATAAACATTTGACTATGCTCAGATAATTATTTTTCCGCGCAGTTGTGCTTTAGTTCTTAATTAATAAAAGTAAAGTCAATTGCTATAACTAATCCATATTTCAATCAATATACAT
>DWCF01005397.1:0-14327 GCA_018230265.1 Delias oraia
TCAGATCGAATTTGAAAGTAAACAAAGGCACATTGTGTTTGAATTGGCCGTTCAATTAACAAAATAGAGGCAGGTATAGCTGCTGCTGACAGCCGCCTATACTACCAGTGACGTCACAATACATTTACAAAACCTATCCGATGCCACCACAAAATCCTAACTATACGGTTTGAATTTAAGAGGTTTTTGTCAAAAAATGCAGTTGACAGGTTTTCTTTACGATTACAAGGTTATTTTTTATTGTTTTACGAAATACCGTACCTTAGACAAACATTAAGTAAGCAAGAGTTCCAATTAAGGAAAATATATTTTGTACATACAAGAACATCTCCAATTAGGTTTATGTTCGGACATTAAATTTACAAAATGAAGGTCTAAAAAAGAGTTCATTGAGTACACATTCCTTGTAAATAAAATGTAGCAATATCGAGCTCTGTCAAAGTGAAGTTAAAGCAAGCCTGAATAAAAAAGCATCGGTTCATTTCCAGAGACATCGCAAAATAGCTTTCATTCAAAGTGTGAAATCGGCCAACTGCAAAGCTTTTTTATTCGAAAATCACAACTAAACGAAACGAGAACAATACTAACACTTTTTATAACTTAAAATATAGCTTAAACGTCAAATCTCTTGTCAATTTCAGTTTAGAGATCAAAATAAACGTTGAATTAATATAAAATTAGTCACCTTTAAATTCCTACATGACGTAATTGTAAAAACATAACATCAGATTTTTTTTTGTAAATAGGATTTTTTGTGATGATGTAGAGAACAATGGAACAGGTGGGTACCGCCGCCCATGTACCATCGTGTCACATAAGCGTATTGGTTGTGTTTTACGCCTATAACTTAACTGGCTTCCGGTATCCTTACTCACACATCGAAACACAGTACAAGTAGTTTGACGCTGTTTCCTGTGGTATCATTCCAGAGTAGCCGGAGCATATTCAGCATACCTCGGGTAACTCAGTGTTAAGACATTCGCCCAGACAATGTCTGAACTTGGAATTGAACCCCTGACTTCACGATAACTTAGAAAAACATTCGGCTGGGTGGCACTTAAATAATATAAAATTCGTCAATCAAACAGCAAAAATAAATGAATGCTCAGTGAACCTTCAAATTCCTAAACGACGCAGTTGTCATAAAATAAAATTAGATTATTTTATTGAAGTTAAAAGAGTATTGATTGTAAATAACAATAGATCCGGGGGAAAAGATTCGGAATAGTCAACCATTAACGGGGTTGAAATGGAAACTGGTCGCGATAGCGAGCTCCAAATGGAGTTTTGATGTAAGGAGCGGTCCTTTGATACCGAATCCGAAACCAAATTCTATTCTAATTTAATTTCCACTTCTATACACATTAGTTTTTCATTTTTTTCAAAATCTTTCTTTTTATTAACGTATTGCCACAGAAAACAAATCTTTGATTTTTTACGGGATTTATTTTGAGTTTTTATTTTAAAGTAATGTATCGTCATAACATTTCTCGATGTAAGTAAATAAATAATTGATTTGTCGTTAATAATTAATTTATTTTATATAATATATATATTAAAGTTTTTTTATACTTTTAAATATACATTAATTTGTGATTCATTATTGTGGTGTAATTAAATGAGTATTATAATTAAGTTAAGGTTTTAATTATTATGTTAAGTTTTGTAGGTATATATTTTTGAAAGGATATAATTATACATAATCATATTTTTAACATTTTAGTTAACATATGCTTGCACTCCAAATAAAAGACACCAGTATCAATGATTATTTTACTTTCTAAACATTAACTTATTATCCAGCCTACAATGAAACAAATTGATAGGTCACGTTTACAATATTTAACATTTAAGCTTCTAGTTATAAATTGCAAAAACAAAGTAATTTTTTAAATTATAACTTACATAATATATTTTGATAAAAACGTGCCAACTTAAAAAGCCTTATTATAATACCTGTCTAGCTAAGTGCTTTACGCTTCGGACATTCAACACTAACCTTTGATTTTTGTTTGATTTACGAACAATATAGGTATCCCCTGAACGAAGGTATGAGATCATCGCTGCTAGTGGCATCGGTGCATGACCTGTGCTTACTTTGCGTTGTCAGCCTTTTTACGCCGACGGGTTCATCGCCCGGAATTTAATTCCGTGCGGTAGACAGACGTAACCATTCAATGAAACTATTTTTTTAAAGTAAATTTACAGAAATGTATGTACAACGTATGTACGCAGGCGATTGCAAAATGAAATGATTACGGGATAGCAGTTTGAATTGTAAAAAATATACCATCGAAGCATTATTAAATAAGACTTCAAAAAATATGAAATACAGGAGAAATATAAAAGAAATTCTTAAAAATCGTCACAAATATCGCAGCCGAACGAACCCTCGAGCCGATTAAATATTAAAACCAACAAAGAAACATTCCGATCTCGAATTACAATCGTTTTCAATACCATTTAGCATATCTACTCGTCAATTGTATTATTAAACCATTACGGAGGTGTACTCACTGTGCTGCATTAAAATTAACAAATAGAAAAACTTTATTTTATTAATATAAATTAATATATCTACGTTGTTTAATAATTTTTCTATTATATTAATTTTATCTGCCTGCTCGGCATATCTGTGGTATCTGGTAAGTAGTAACAATAAATGTACACACAGAATACAAGGTTAAGTGTAAATATAAATGTTTTAAATATGCATAAAAATGAAGATATACAACTAACTCCTCTGTGTTAAAGTCATTATTCATTAATGATTAGTCATTAAGTTTAATATTCTTACCAGATGTACGAAAATTAAAAGATAATGCAGTGTGTTAACTTAGATATTGAATAACGTCTAGGGTCCCGTGCTACTATAAGTATAACTCTATAATCACGGGGAACAGGGCACGGGGCGCCTGCATTGTAATAGGAAAGCTTTTTGTGGCGATAATCACATAATAAATATGGCGGGTCGAGCCATTCTCACGCGCTGCGTTGAATAATAATATGCATTATTGAAAATGTTATCGATATTAGTAATATGGAGTGAGTTACAACATGAGATATACTGAGCGATTTTTTAAACTGCATTGCTCACCACAATTCTGTGGTATCAGCTGCCTGCAGCGGTATAGACAAATCAATATGACTTAGGAACCTTAAGAAAACGAAGTATATTAAAGGCTGATGACCACCCACTGCTGGGGCTAGTAGTATCCATAGCGAGTGGACACTGGGTGAGATTCCTGCCCCCTATTTTTAATTTAAAAAAATCTTGTTCGCTATTACAGTCGTTGTATATACATTCTTAAGTTATATTACAGAGAAAAAAGCATATCTTATAATCAAAACTATGCAAAAAAGTGTAAATACTCTACCCGTGGGAGAGCCATGCTGAAGCATATGCTTACGCACTAATAGGGCCGGCTTATTTGATGTGATACCACGGGCTCACAGAATACTCAGCGGGAAACGGAACTTGTACTGTGTATCGCAGAGTGAGTGAGGATATCGGAGGCCCTTAAAAGTGCTGCATAAGCGGTGAAAAAGCCGGCAACACAATGAATTTGCGGACTGTGGCGCGGTTGTTCATGGGCGGCGTTGTTCTCTTACCATATAGGACACCCACCTGCTAATAAAAAATATGTATGTTTTAGGTGAAAAATTAAATCAATTTCAAATATGGAGGCTTTATAAATATTGAACTTTAGTAACAGCCAAGTCGTTACCAAAGGGCCTGACAGTGAATAAAGGCGGCATAAAAAAATTGTTTAATATGTAAGAAGACTAATTATCTACCTGTCTCTTTTAAAAATGACAATCTGTACTGTAGAAGTATAAAAAATTATAGTGTCGCTTAACTGTTAGAATAGCGTCATACATTATTATAACACTAAGAATCTTCTAAAAACTTGATCTACCTTTTTGTATCAAAGACTTGGAGTCAAATAAAATACGGTGAGGGTAAAAAATGATTATTTAGATTTTATACTATATATAGTGAATACTGAAAAGCAGATTACTCTTACTTTAGTGAAGATTTTATCTTTATTTGAAATTTGTCTTACAAACAGAATTAGCAACAATTAAAGTTCTAGGCTATCACGTCACACACATTACGGCGCGTCTTAAAAATTTAATTAAGATATTTCATTATCGTTGCTAGAGGTCTTACTTAATGTGTTTCACATTTCTAATTGTTTAATTTAATACAGAGGAAACAATTTGTAAATTAAATTTTGAACTTTCAATGATAAAGCAAAAGTATTTAATTTTACATAAAACTTAATTGAAACAGGCATGGTCTGTTAAGTTCATTTAATTTAAGTTTGTTTTATTATATAACCAGGAAGTATATCTCAAAAATTCTTAAATTCACATAACTTTTGACTTGGTTTTTCATATTTGGATTCAAGCGCTTCGCCTATCTACATTTTTTCACAAGCAAAATGGTGAAATGTTACTGGAGTTACATGGAAAACCGCGCCACAGTTTGCGCTTTGGTTGTGTTGCCAGCTTTTAATGCCGCTAAAGCGTCATAATTTCAAGGGCCTGCTAACGCACTTAGCAAAACACAGTACAAGTACCGTTTCACGTTGAATATTCTGTGCGGGCTTGGTAGTTTATGTTTAATTCTACACAAATGTTACACACTGTTACACAATGTTAACACTTGGAAAATCCAATGTTTAAGACATGATATTAAAAACGATACTCTCGTTGTCTTATGGTGGTTAAGTTATCTGAATCACCAGGTGTACAAATAGACTAAGAATTTTTTTACAGGTATGTAAAATATGAAACTAACCTTTGTTGACCTCTAAACAGGAACACGTAATATTTATTATCGCCACAAAAGCAATCAAATGTCATACGCGTGACTAATTGTACTATGGTTGGGTTGATACTCAAGCTTCCTATGCTTTATTCTTTCGAAAATGAATTTGGCAATTTTAAATGAAAAATCTCACACATGTAAAGAATTGTTAATTAAAACGTCTGGTTTATTATTTGTACTATTAATAATTATTAATCAGTGTATATTATCATTTATCAGGCCAATAGGTTTTTAGTTCGAAAAATATTGAATAAAAGAAGCTTTCGTATGAAGAATGTATAAAGGAAAATTGAAAGCTTTGCTTTGTACGCTTGGAAATTGCTTATTTTTTATAAAAGGCATATTATAGCACTGTATCTTGTATAGATCAAAGGAGAAACTATAGGCTAAAAACAAAAGCGTATCATAATTTAATATTGAAAACCCTTCTCATAGTTTTCACCGGAAGTAAACTTATACTTTTATGGTTTCTCTCTTAGCATCTATGAAAGAAAGGCGTACTAAGTTCAATTTAGTTTGTGCTTAAATATGTAAATTTTATACTAATCTTAGTACTTGAAATACCACTACCAACATTATATTTTGCTTTGAAACTATTTTTGAAAAAAACAACCACCCGTGGGAGAGTCATGTTGAATTAGTTTCTGACGTACTTATTCAGCCATCTCTTCTGTAATGATGCCACGGGCTCACAGAATACCAGCGTGATATGGTACTTGTACCTACTATATTTTTCTGACGGAGTGAGAATATCAAAGTATCGTGATACCGCTTAAGCGGCGTAAAAAGTCGGTAACACAACCAACGCGCGAATTATGGCACGGTTGTTCATGGGCAGTGTTGATTTCTAGGATAAAGAAGATCTACCTGCTCCGTCGCGCACTGTATCAAAAAGGAAAAATACTGTTATTTGGTACATATCATTTAGTATGCGTAAAATTTAATTAGAAGTTATTTAAACATTATGAAATACATATCAAACCACAATACATATAAACTCTCAGAGCTACAAACAACCCTCACTATTGATTTTACTGATCCATCAGCATTACTTAATGTGTGGAAACTAGAGAATAATAGAAATAGCTGAATGGACACGTGGTGACATATCCGCCGGAATAATATTATCCCGGGAATCAATCCCGGCATAATATTATCCGGACCCACGGGGCCCGGTTGAAATCGCAGCCATTATTAACACGCCCTTATTGAATTCGTTTTATAAATGTGGAATATTTATCTGTTTTTTATGTTCGAATATCACTTGAGATATTGAATATCAGCGTGAAATGGTACTTCTACTGTGTTTTGATGAGTGAGTGAGGATATCCAAAGCCATAATAAGCCGGCAACACAACTAATGCGTGGATGGTGTTCTCTTACCATACAGGAGACCAACTATGCTTCGTTGACAACTATACATTTTTTTTTATATAGAATCAAATGTTAGACTACTTATGAACGTCACTTATTATTAAATTAGGTTACAAGCTTTTCAAGAATGCGAAATAGAAAAATATGAAAAGAAAAATACAAACACAGAGAGAAAAAACAATAAGGAAATCTGTTATAATTTTTACACTAAAAACGATGCCAATTATTGCGACATCATAAGATTCAGTGTAGCGCTGCCACAGGGAAAACATTGTTAAGATTCAAACCCTCCCAAAAACTAAATATTTATAAATTGTATTCAGATCGGACATGATTCCGGTACCAATAGCGTGATGAATATTTTCAACACTCGGCCACACTTCTATTTTGAACTGGTTAGGTTATTATCAATAATACAGCATACTTAAGTAGTAAATAAGATATATTTAATAAGAATATTAAATAATCCAACGATTCGATGATACATTTAAAATATAAAAGATAATATAATATATCTTAAGTTATCCAACGGGACAATTATCAAAAATAAACAAGGCAAAGCATATAACATATATGTACATATATATTACATTCTATTTATATTTATTTCATTCATTTATTAATATTCTTAATGGTTATTGTTTATTCTTGCAGATTATTTATTTATATTTATTATTATTATCGATATTTAAACATAACATAGTATTTGGGAAATGCAAACTCATTGAATGCCGGCCCGGGATAATTTTATCCCGCCTCTAATCCCAGGGGACTTCACTGAATCGCTTTTATTATGCTGTTTTCACAGCCATCATTTTATTGGTGAATGCAATAAACTGAATTGCGTATGCAATTCAAAAGCCTATAAAACCAACTAGTTGTTATGCCTGGCTTCGTTTTTATCACTTTCACGAATATTTATGAATTTTTAATTATTAAGACGTCTTAAGACGCCTTATTAATTGTAAAGATTAACAAATTAAATGTGTTCATGTCTAAATTTTAAGGTGAAGCATTTTTTTTATAATATTTATTAACAAAAACCTGGTAAAAGCCACAGGTTTCCGATGACAAAGTAGCAGTCAGTGTTAAGCTGAGCTGATCCATAAGCCACTAATCCTTTAACTCGACATTTCTTGAAACAAACCGGAGATTACGTCACAACTTGTAATCAGTTAACGCTGCATTTTAGGCACTCGATTGACTAGCGTCTGTGACGTTATGACATCAGAATTAATAGAATTGTACTAAATGGAGAGTCGGTTTTTTTGAGCAGTAGGAAATAGAATATTTTTATTATGACGTATGTAAGCTATACTAAAAATTTAAGACTTTAGAAAAGATTTTATACGTTTTTCTTAAGCTTAGCTGTAAGAGAAATGAATCATATTAATATAGTAGTAACTAGTATATCAATTATATATTTATGTGTAACCTTTTTTGTTTCTTAACAACAATTATATGGACACTTAGATTCATAACCATATTCAACCTATTTTTATTAGGAGGTACATTGGATGGTAGGTTTTTTTTTTAAATTACATAATTATTTCCGGATTAAAAAAACTATGTGTACGAATCTGTTATATTTCCTACAAATAAACATTTAAATTATATATGCCATTTCAATTTCTTACCTGTTTTTTATCTTTTCGAGAATTCCCGCGCAATTAACGGCAGACGTAAAGCCGCCTTAACCGGGAGCGAGGCCTAATCCCCTGTTTAAACGAAGATTACCTCTTATCAGCTGAGACCAGGGCTTTCCTCACTTTCAATTAAACGCCTTTTTTGTACTCACCAGCTGGGATTACATCGGCCAACTATTTACTAGCTTCACTAAACTATTTTAAGGGAACTTTGGTGGCATAAAAACTCTGTTTGTCGTTCCACAACTGAGCGTTTTTAAGGCATTTTGTGCCGCGCACCACCATTTTGTGGAATCAGCTACAAGGGAGGATATTTCCAAACCAATACGACTTGGAGACCTTCAAAAAAAGAGAATAGCTATCCCTTCAAGATCGACAACGCACCCGCGTCCATGGGCGGTGGATAGCGTATCGTCATAAAATGCAGCTAACACAGCTTAAGCGCGTACACGTATATTGCCCCTAAAAGACAGAAATACATATAAGACAATGATTTCAAAACGATAGCACTATGACAAATTACACTTAATATTTCATTATTAGCGCGGTTGTCCATGGGTGGCGGTAATCTCTTACCATTAAGGAGACTTGCCTGTACCATACCTGTTATAGAGTAAAAAAACGATAGAAATATTATTAATTATTATATAATTGCCGATTTATTTTTAAACAAAAGTATATTATGTAATATGTTTACTTATAGAAATCATATTAATAAATATCGTATGTAATAAATGTTAAATTGAACACTCGGTTTAATTTAATTTTGTCATCCATAACACGGAATTATATTGTCACATTATCTCATATCTCTGTGAATTTAATCTAATTTGTGGAACTACTTAGACTTGAGACGGTATGAACGATCCTTGATCTTGTAATATTATGTGATTCGTGTTCCTTTGACTTACTGATTCACTAATGAAAGCGTTCAGCGTAAGAGAATATGATTTCCAATGTAACGAATTGTAAATGTTGACAACACAACCGCTAAATCAATTATATCTCTTATGACTATGATGTTTTTATTAAACGGTGTATTACTTTTGTTCAATAATTATACAACAAATTATAATAATATCCAGTTTATTAATACATATATATCAGTCTGATATATATATTATATAGATATATAAATTATATTGAACATTTTTAACTTAGAAATAGGCCCACACATGTAAAAATCATTATAAGATTTATATTCTACTTATATTATAAACGCGAAAGTTTGTAAATATGAATGGATGTTGGTTACTTTTAATGAAACGTTTTTAATATAGTGGACAATGAAGCAGTTTGATCTCCTTTATGATAAGAGAAAACCACCGCCCATAGACAACTGCGCCGCTATCCGAGCTTTGGTTGTGATGGCGGCTTTTTCCGCTGCTTAAGCTGCATAATTTCAAGAGCTTTCGATATCTTCACTCACTCAACAAAACACAATACAATTATTGTGTGAAAATACTAGTAATTTGTAACTCATACATCAGAACAACACAGGCCATAATTTATAATAACAGTGTAAATTGGTCAAAATAATGTCACATAAGTCGGACGCGATCGTTGGCGAACAAGTCAGGGCGATGTCTAGTAAAAAATACATCGTAAAACGTATATTTTATCTTATAACTATAAGTTTCAAGCCCAGAATGAGGCTATCTGTTAAGTGCAGTACTGTGAGCGTTTTTCGTAAAAAGAGGGCGAGCATTCGCTTACAACGCTATCGTGCCCAATACAATCAACATTACATGTGCCAGCTGCGGAGCCCTAAATTATGGCCGCTTACGCGTAACGAAGGGCCCCGGCGTGGGGATGGCCGTTCAAATAAAGTGACAATTGGTAACGGGAACACGTAGTTTTATTTGTCTTGTTTATAGCACTATTTCTCTTTACTGAAGCCTGATATAGTGTTAAACATATCGAGTGTGCGACACGAATATTTTATGTCACTTTCTTGATAGGCTCCAGTGAGGGGGAATTAGGAGGAGCGTCAATTTGAAAATATTCAATACTAATTTTTGGTAAGTTATGGTAGTTTATTTTATAATTCGATAAATAATTAGAATATTGTAAGTGTCCATACATTTTATATACATATAGACTTGGGTTTCTCAAAAAATGCTGTACTTATTAGTTGAGGCTTTGAGTGTCCAAGGGCGACGTACCAGCCTTCCGACTTATGTAAAAAATATAGAGATAAATAATTTTAATCAATCAAAATCATTGAGTAATGTCTGAAAAAAAGTTTTGTTTAATTATAAAAACTTACATCATTACTTAAGAGAAATTGACTTTCGGTCTATATATTTCATACTAAAATAATTAAATTAAGTAAATATTACTAGTTAAATTAATAATTACTGATCAAAATTTTTTTTTAAACAAACTTCTTTCGAAAATCGTTTTCACCGGCGTTTTAAATTTTAAAGTTTTATAAATGAGTGAAACTTATCTTCCCTTCACTTGCAGTGTTCGTGTACTCTAAAAAGCCTCATAACATATTAATTTACCTACTTTCATGCAACAATTCCCATCACATGTATGAATATGATCTTTGAAGCATTAAATATGTTGTTGTTGTGAAATACGCATATTTAGAGTACGAGGTAAAATTTAGTACCTACATATAACAATCTATCTATTGTATTATATACATGAACCGCCATCTGTCAGAATCATATCGAAATAGCAAAAAATCACTTTCCTTTGTTAATAAACAATAAGTTCCCAATATTATGTCGGATGAAATTGCACACAGTGTGCAAAGTTTTATTAAAACCGGTTAAGTAATTTAGAAATTTCCGACAAACAAAGTGACTTGTAATCTATATAAATTAAAAATAGGAAATTAAATGGAATATTCTTACTATCAATAGAAATATCGACAGTTTTATGTTGTAATGAAACCTGCCTATACTGAATATTAAACGTAGCTTTATGGTTTTTAAAGGTGTATCATGAAACAAAAGATATCGGATTCGAATCCCGGTCTTTGGATGGGTCTTGACAGTGGCCGGGAAGTGACTGAAAAGGTTGCACCCGTGGGAGAGTCTTGCTGAAACTTATGCTGACGCATTTATTGCGCGGGCTCGTCGGAAGTGATACCACAAGCTCACAAAATACCCAGCGTGAAACGGTACTTGTACTTTGTTTCGCAGAGTGAAAGAGGATATCAGAGGCGAACAAAAAGTGTCGCTTAAGCGCTTAAAAAAATCATCAATTTAATTTTTTTAGAATAGACCATAGAAACAATTCCTTGTATAGCTCAATGTTGGATTGTGTATAAATGTCTTTCGACGGTACAACCTTAATTCCCTTTAAGTTGATCAAAAAACTATCTATTAGGTATCGGAATTGACAGTTTAATCTAGAGAATTGGGTGTGCGGTTAACCGAGTGCAGTGGGGACGAAAAAAAGATTAGCGCTAGAAACTTGGGTCCGAGTGATGAATGAAGCCAGCGACCTTCCCTCATTGGAATTTAGCCAACCACTGGCCGCTTCACGAATTAAATAACAAAATATCTTAGCGTATTCTTTTATCTACTACATTCTATGTTATTCACGGTTCAGAGATTCTTATATGAAGTTTAATGTTTCATAATTTCACGAAGTCGAGGCTTTAGTCTATTATTATTGTAACTATATTAAAACTTGAATATTTTAACTGTTATCCGTAATGTTCAAATAGATATGACTGTCTTAAAACTTTTATGATGTGTATGAAAATTATAGGTATACTCCCGTGAGAAAGGCATGCTGAAGCATACCTGGACGAATTAATTGAGCCGGCTCATCCCAAGTGATACCACGGGCTCAGAATTCTCAAAGTGAAACGATACTTGTACTGTGTTTTTACGAGTGAGAGAGGATATCGGAGGCCCTTAAAAATGCCACTTGAGTGGCGTAAAAAGCCGGCAACACAACCAAAGTGCAGACTGTGGCGCGGTTGTCCATGGGTGGCGGTGTTCTCTTACTATATACTTTTTTAATAGTATAGCGGACTACGGAGACCCGTAGTCCGCTATACTATTAAAAAAGAGGAACAACAGATATATTAGGAAATTTCTTACATACGAGTATATATTTGTAGGAGCGTTCTCATTTTATGAAGTAATTACAGCATATATTAATAATGTAAGCCACCCACGCATAATTGAGTAACTCAAGTTGGAGTTCGGCTATGGATATAATGAAAATAATATAAACAATTAATTAAAATTGTTTGTATTATCGTAAATACAGCGTGGGAAGCTCGGGTTGTTCCAATTAGATTTGTTATTCAGCGTCGATCGGCTTAGCTCGACGATATTTCCCAAACACAACTAGTTTTTAACCATTCTGTTAATTACGTAAAATTACTTGAGACCAACACAAGTGTTGTGTTTATCATCGTAAAGAGAAATAGGTCAAGCCTAGAACGTCAAACGTTATTCCCACTTTTATAGTTTAAGTAGTTTGCCCGCAGATTCGCTGGCTTGGATAAATTGTGATACGAATTTTGTCGGAAATCAAGATCGTATTATATTGTATTTCAAATAAGTTATTTATATTTTATAGTACTTATCTTCTTGAATATAATTGAAAATAAGTTTTTATATATTATTTGTAATTGTAAAATATTATGTGCACCGGATTCATAATTATACAAAAATGAGTATTTCCTAATTTGAACTTTTCCGCGTTTAGCGCTGTCACTGTCTATGAATGTAACGATTTTGAATGCTGTGATCTTAGAACGTCAAGAGAAAAAGCAAAAATTGATGTTAAATTAAATACTAAATCTAGTTTAATTTGTGTGAATTATTAGACTTTGAATGTAGTTTCTTTATTTTCAGGTTAGATTGTTAGCTTAATTAAGGTGGAAATTATGTTATATCTACTCAATAAATAAAATTTACTTTATTTTGAATTCTTCAACTTAATTTTGAATATGAGTCTCATAACTTATTTTTAATTAATTAAAAAAATATGTAAAACTAAAAAAATCTAAATGGATATTATTAGATATATATTTCAGCCTCAGTTTTATATACCTTAGATATTTAGGTTTGGATATCTAAAGAAAATTCTTTTTCTCCATCTCATAATGGGTACACATGACAATGTGTTATTTGGTTATACTTTTTACTTTACCAAAAATATTTAAAATTCGTTAATTTTTACCGTTTTACGTAAATAAATTCAAAGATTAATAAAGCTATAGTTACTAAAATATTGATCGCAAACGAAACCCATATGAATGAGTGTGATTATGATGACGGAAGCAACATACTACATCTGGTCAATGTCTCCGGACATCGACCTAACCTATTTATATTATCCTTATATTTAGACGAGCTAGTACACGTACATACATAAATCAAGTATAATTGCAGGACACCTCGTTGACTATATTACAGTTTGACAGAACATAATACAAATTTATTTAGCAAGAGAGCTTTTAATGACTATGGCTAGATGTTTGTAGGTAACTTAAGGGCCTAGGGATTTCCCGTGAGAAAACTATGCCAAAGCATATTCCGACGCACTAATTGGGCCGGCTCGTCCGAAGTGATACCACTGGCTCACAGAATACTCAGCGTAAAATGGTAATTGCGCTGTGTTTCGCCGAGTGAGTGAGGATATCGGAGGCCCTTAAAATGCCGCTTAAGAGGCGTAAAAAGCTGCAACATAACCATGCTCGGACTGTGGCTGCGGTGTTTTCTTACCAGGTAAACAGCTATAGAATAAAAAAAAATCAGGACAGCGATAAAATATCTTTTTACACAAATTGTTAAGCATTTATTTTGTATCGTGTGATAAATTACACGTTCGACGTAAAAGAAATCATTATATTAGCAATTTCTCAAACGTTCTAAGCAGTTTTACGATCTCCTATATTATTTACATAAGGCGAGATATTTCCATTTATTGCACAGTATAAAGACCGCCTTGAAACATTATGCTCGCATACAAACTTTATTCATATTTATTTTGAAAAAGTCGTAACGTACGTACGTTTCCCTGCCATAAACAGCAGAACGTTTTACGTGGCGTCGCAAAAAAGCAACGAAAATATATTATTTCGTTACGTTATGATGTGAATAACAAAGTTAACCTCAATAAAACATTCAAAGGGAGTCATCGAAGCGTTCGTTAAAACCTTTCATGTAAAACGAACCGAAACGCGGAACTTCCAATTTTTCCCTCCATTTCAAAACGTACTTTTTTTAAAATTTCATGCCGCTTTGGGAAGGGCTTTCAGCCAGTACAAGTTTGGTTTTTATTCTATATCGATGTTTATTCCAATATGTTACGACAAATAGACTATTTATGAAAAATTAAGATTTGTTTAATTATTTTATAAACTCATTAATTCATGTAAAGTAATTATTTGATAATATATGCTCTAGAGTCCGTGTGGTTACCGGATCAGAATAGTACCACTCCCAGTCTTCCTAATGGGATGTCGTAAGAGGCGACTAATGGAC